>WNWK01037058.1:0-18734 GCA_009830355.1 Cherax destructor
TAATCACAAGGGAAAGAAAAGACTAAGAGGCACACGCAATAAACCATAGTTTGTTAATTTGTCACCTTGTACCAGTTCTCATAAGTCCGTTGAATCTGAAGGAAGAGAACCAGTGAAGTATTGAGTGAATTAATGATGATTCCACACCAGGGTGTACATCATAAATCATACGTAATGACGTTTGATGTATGACTCTTCTGCAAATACCTAATTGAACATGCTTTAAAAATGATAAAACAGTTCTTATAAATATAAAACAGATAATAGATAAAAGTGGTCAGAGCAATACTTACGTCTAGGATCAGGTTCCTCCTCGCCTCCCTGACACCGACACTCTGTAACGTAAGGTGGACCCTGGAGTAGTGTCTTGAAATTTATAGTATTGATAAATCTTATTATGACAGTCATTGCTTTATTCACTCACACACACACACACACACACACACACACACACACACCAGGAGCTATGTCTCGACCCCTGCAACCACAACTAGGTGAGTACACACACACACGAACTAAGGGGAATGTCCTACGAAGAAAGGTTAAGGGAAATCGGCATGACAACACTGGAGGACAGGAGGGTTAGGGGAGACATGATAACGACATACAAAATAATGAGGGGAATTGACAAGGTAGACAGAGACAGGATGTTCCAGAGATGGGACACAGAAACAAGGGGTCACAATTGGAAGTTGAAGACTCAGATGAGTCAAAGGGATGTTAGGAAGTATTTCTTCAGTCAGAGTTGTCAGAAAGAGGAATAACCTAGAAAGTGGCGTAGTGGAGGCAGGAACCATACATAGCTTTAAGACTAGGTTTGATAAAGCTCATGGATCATGGATAGAGAGGACCTAGTAGCAATCAGTGAAGAGGCGGGGGCCAGGAGCTATGACTCGTCCCCTGCAACAACAAATAGTTGAGTACACAGGCCTAGTCTCTAATCGACATGCGCCCAGGACAGAATGGTAACAGAATGGCAACTAACATAGAGGAGGGAGGCCCAACAACAATACGAAAATGACATAGCATTGAAAGTCAATTCTGACCTGAAGATGTTGTATAGCCACATCAGGAGGAAAACAACAGTCAAGGACCAGGTAATCAGGCTGAGGAAGGAAGGCGGGGAGTTCACAAGAAACAACCAAGAAGTATTTGAAAAGCTGAACATGAGATTTAAAGAAGTATTCACAATGGAGACAGGAAGGACTCCAAGAAGTCAGAATTGTGGGGTACACCAACAAGTGCTGGATGAAATACACACAACAGAGGAGGAGGTGAAGAAGCTGCTATGTGAACTTGATACCTCAAAAGCGGTGGGACCAGACAACATCTTTTCGTGGGTCCTTAGAGAGGGAGCAGAGATGTTGTTGTGCCACTAACAAAAATCTTCAACATATCCATTGAAACTGGGCAACTACCTGAGGTGTGGAAGATGGAAAGTGTAGTCCCAATTTTTAAGAAAGGAGACAGACACGAGGCATTAGACCGGTGTCACTCACGTGTATAGTATACTGAGTCATGGAGAAGATTATCAGGAGGAGAGTGTTGGAATAAGTAGAAAGGAACAAGCTTGTAGACGACAACCAGCACGGTTTCAGGAAAGGGTAATTCTGTGTCACAAACCTACTGGAGTTTTACGACAAGGTAACAGAAGTAAGACACAAGAGAGAGGGACGGGTAGATCGCATTTTCTTGGACTGCAAGAGGTCCTTCGATGCAGTTCCTCACAAAAGGTTAGTGCAAAAGCTAGAGGATCAGGTATGTATAACAGAAAAGGCACTGCAATGGATCAGAGAATATCTGACTGGGAGGCAACAATGAGTCATGATACGCGACGAGGTGTCAGAGTGGGCACCTATGACGAGATGATTTTGGTATATGTGAATAACATGAGAGAAGGGATAGACTCAGAAGTGTCCCTGTTTGCAGATGATGTGAAGTTAATGAGGAGAATTAAATTAGATGAGGAACAGGCAGGACTACAAAGAGACCTGGACAGGCTGCAAGCCTGGTCCAGCAACTGGCTTCTCGATTTTAACCCTGCCAAATACAAAGTCATGAAGATCGAGGAAGGGCAAAGAAGACCACAGACAGAGTGTAGGCTAGGTGACCAAAGACTGCAAACCTCACTCAAGGAAAAGGATCTTGGTGTGAGTATAATACCGAACATATCTCCTGAAGCACACATCAACCAAATAACTGCTGCAGTATATGGGCGACTAGCTAACCCAAGAATAGCTTTCCGACATCTCAGTAAGGAGTTGTTCAGGAATCTGTACACCGTGTACGTCAGGTCTATATTAGAGTATGCAGCACCACTTTGGAACCCACACCTGAGCAAGCACGTCAGGAAATTAGAGAAAGTGCAAAGGTTTACAACGAGACTAATCCCAGAGCTAAGGAACATGTTCTACGAGGAGAGGTTAAGAGAAATTGATCTTACGATACTGGAGGACAGGAGGGAGAGGGAGGATATGATAACGACATATAAAATACTGAGAGGAATCGACAAGGTGGACAGAGATAAGATGTTCCAGAGATGGGACACAGCGACAAGGGGTCACAATTGGAAGTTGAAGACTCAGCTGAGTCACAGAGATGTTAGGAAGTATTTATTTAGTCCCAGAGTTGTCAGTCAGTGGAATAGTCAGGAAAGTGAGATGGTGGAGGCAGGATCCATACATAGCTTTAAGAAGAGGTATGATAAAACTCATAGAGCAGGGAGTGAGTGACCCAGTAGCGACCAGTGAAGAAGCTAGGACTCGACCCCTGCAACCACAATTAGGTGAGTGCACACACACACACACACACACACACACACACACACACACACACACACACACACACACACACACACTCACACAGATTTGAGAATAATTTAGAAGCAAAACTAAAATGTAAACAAAATCTGCTTCAGAAGAAAGCTGACAGTTAAAGACTTTGTTACTGAACTGTAAAAGAAAGTATGAGAGTTCACAAGAACCGGAAAAAGAAGGCTGTGAAGTTTTGACCAAATGAATTAAGGAGGAATTCTGAGTGGAAACTGGCAGTTTATGGATACCATCTATGCAACAGAACAACTAGCAAAAAATAAACAAACTGTTGAGTGACTCTGACAGCACCAAGACAATAGGACCTGACAGGATGTCACTACAGATCCTGCAAGTAACAAGAGTTTATTGCTTTAGGAAATACAATATGATGGCTCGCTAGATGGCAGGTTTAAGCCTAATTGCTGAATGAGCAGCCAGTGGTAATTCACACGCTCCTATGTTAACACCAGAATGTGTAGGTCCACTCCGGTAGTCTCGGAGAAGTCATGAACCATTATTGTTTCTTACCTCCCAACATCCTGGGTAACAACATTGCTGGTACCTGTGACACCTTTCTTACATCCCAACATCCTGGGTAACAACATTGCTGGTACCTGTGACACCTTTCTTACCTCCCAACATCCTGGGTAACAACATTGCTGGTACCTGTGACACCTTTCTTACCTCCCAACATCCTGGGTAACAACATTGCTGGTACCTGTGACACCTTTCTTACCTCCCAACATCCTGGGTAACAACATTGCTGGTACCTGTGACACCTTTCTTAGCTCCCAACATCCTGGGTAACAACATTGCTGGTACCTGTGACACCTTTCTTACCTCCCAACATCCTGGGTAACAACATTGCTCGTACTGTGACACGCTTTCTTACCTCCCAATCACCGGGTAACAACTTGCTCGTACTGCTGACACCTTTCTTACCTCCAACATCCTGGGTAACAACATGCTGGTACCGTGACACCTTTCTTACCTCCCAACATCCTGGGTAACAACATTGCTGGTACCTGTGACACCTCTTACCTCCCAACATCCTGGGCAACAACATTGCTGGTACCTGTGACACCTTTCTACCTCCAACATCCGGGTAACAACATTGCTGGTACCTGGACACCTTTCTTACCTCACATCCTGGGACAACATTGCTGGTACCTGTGACACTTTCTTACCTCCCAGACATCCTGGGAACAACATTGCCGGTACCGTGACACCTTCTTTCCTCACATCACTGGTAACAACATGGCGGTACTGCTGACACCTTTCTTACCTCCAACATCCTGGAACACATTGCTGGTACCTGTGACACCTTCTCCTCCCAACATCCTGGCAACAACATTGCGGTCACTGTGACACCTTTCTTCCCCAACATCAGGGTAACAGCATTGCTGTACCTGTGACACCTTTCTTACCTCCCACATCCTGGTAACACATTGCTGGTCCTGTGCACCTTCTACTCCAACATCCGGGTAACAACATTGCTGGTACCTGGACACCTCTTACCTCCCCAAAATCAGGGTAACAACTGCTGGTACCTGGACACCTTCTTACCTCCAACATCCTGGTAACAACTGCGTACCGGACACCTTCTTACCTCCAGAGCATCCTGGTAACAGCATTGCTGGTACCTGTGACACCTTCTTACCTCCCAAGCATCCTGGGAACAACAGGCGGTACCTGTGCACCTTCTTACCTCCACATCCGGGTCAAGCAACATTGCTGTGCCTGTGACACTTCTACCTCCAACGTCCAGAACACATTGCTGGTACCTGTGACACCTTTCTTACCTCCCAACATCCTGGGTAACAACATTGCTGGCCACATCAAGCCAGGGAGCAGTGTAGCTCCTAGAGGCACACTGGCCACATCAAGCCAGGCAGCAGTGTAGCTCCTAGAGGCACACTGGCCACATCAAGCCAGGCAGCAGTGTAGCTCCTAGAGGCACACTGGCCACATCAAGCCAGGCAGCAGTGTAGCTCCTAGAGGCACACTGGCCACATCAAGCCAGGCAGCAGTGTAGCTCCTAGAGGCACACTGACCACATCAAGCCAGGCAGCAGGTAAGCTCCTAGAGGCACACTGGCCACATCAAGACAGGCAGCAGTGTAGCTCCTAGAGGCACACTGGCCACATCAAGCCAGGCAGCAGTGTAGCTCCTAGAGCACACTGCCCACATCAAGCCAGGCAGCAGTGTAGCTCCTAGAGTCACACTGGACACATCAATACAGGCAACAGTGTAGCTCCTAGAGGCACACTGGCCACATCAAGCCAGGCAGCAGGTAAGCTCCTAGAGGCACACTGGCCACATGAAGCCAGGCAGCAGTGTAGCTCCTAGAGTCACACTGGCCACATCAAGCTCCTAGAGGCACACTGACCACATCAAGCCAGGCAGCAGGTAAGCTCCTAGAGGCACACTGGCCACATCAAGACAGGCAGCAGTGTAGCTCCTAGAGGCACACTGGCCACATCAAGCCAGGCAGCAGTGTAGCTCCTAGAGCCACACTGCCCACATCAAGCCAGGCAGCAGTGTAGCTCCTAGAGTCACACTAACCACATCAAGCTCCTAGAGGCACACTGACCACATCAAGCCAGGCAGCAGGTAAGCTCCTAGAGGCACACTGCCCACATCAAGACAGGCAGCAGTGTAGCTCCTAGAGTCACACTGGACACATCAATCCAGGCAACAGTGTAGCTCCTAGAGGCACACTGGCCACATCAAGCCAGGCAGCAGTGTAACTCCTAGAGTCACACTGCCCACATCAAGCCAGGGAGCAGTGAAGCTCCAAGAGGCACACTGGCCACATCAAGCCAGGCAGCAGTGTAGCTCCTAGAGGCACACTGGCCACATGAAGCCAGGCAGCAGTGTAGCTCCTTGAGGAACACTGGCCACTTCAAGCCAGGAAGCAGTGTAGCTCCTAGAGGCAAATTGGTTACATCAAGCCAGGCAGCAGTGTAGCTCCTAGAGGCACACTGGCCACATGAAGCCAGGCAGCAGTGTAGCTCCTAGAGTAACACTGGCCACATCAAGCCGGCGCGTGAGCTAGGGCACACTGGCCACATCAAGCCAGGCAGCAGTGTAGCTCCTAAAGTCACACTGGCCACATCAAGCCAGGCAGCAGTGTAGCTCCTAGAGTCAAACTGGCCACATCAAGCCAGGCAGCAGTGTAGCTCCTAGAGTCCCACTGGCCACATCAAGCCAGGCAGCAGTGTAGCTCCTAGAGTCACACTGGCCACATCAAGCCAGGCAGCAGTGAAGCTTCTAGAGGCACACTGGCCACATCAAGCCAGGAAGCAGTGTAGCTCCTAGAGTCACATTGGCCACATCAAGCAAGGCAGCAGTGTAACTCCTAGAGGCACACTGGCCACATCAAGCCAGGCAGCAGTGTAGCTCCTAGAGTCACATTGGCCACATCAAGCAAGGCAGCAGTGTAACTCTTAGAGGCACACTGCCAACATCAAGCCAGGAAGCAGTGTAGCTCCTAGAGTCACATTGGCCACATCAAGCCAGGCAGCAGTGTAGCTCCTAGAGGCACACTGGCACATCAAGCCAGGCAGCAGTGTAGCTCCTAGAGTCACACTGGCCACATCAAGCCAGGCAGCAGTGTAGCTCCTAGAGGCACACTGGCCACATCAAGCCAGGCAGCAGTGTAAGCTCCTAGAGGCACACTGGCCACATCAAGCCAGGCAGCAGTGAAGCTCCTAGAGGCACACTGCCAACATCAAGCCAGGCAGCAGTGTAACTCCTAAGGCACACTGGCCACATCAAACCAGGAAGCAGTGTAGCTCCTAGAGCACATGGCCACATCAAGCAGGCAGAGTGTAACTCTAGAGGCACACTGGCCACATCAAGCCAGGAAGCAGTGTAGCTCCTAGAGTCACATTGGCCACATCAAGCAAGGCAGCAGTGTAACTCCTAGAGGCACACTGGCCACATCAAGCCAGGAAGCAGTGTAGCTCCTAGAGTCACATTGGCCACATCAAGCAAGGCAGCAGTGTAACTCCTAGAGGCACACTGGCCACATCAAGCCAGGCAGCAGTGTAGCTCCTAGAGGCACACTGGCCACATCAAGCCAGGCAGCAGTGTAACTCCTAGAGTCACACTGGCCACATCAAGCCAGGTAGCAGTGAAGCTCCTAGAGGCCACATCAAGACCACGGTATCCAGCCCGTCACAGCAACACCACGGTATCCAGCCCGTCACAGCAGCACCACGGTATCCAGCCCGTCACAGCAACACCACGGTATCCAGCCCGTCACAGCAACACCACGGTATCCAGCCCGTCACAGCAACACCACGGTATCCAGCCCGTCACAGCAACACCATGGTATCCAGCCCGTCACAGCAACACCACGGTATCCAGCCCGTCAAAGCAACACCACGGTATCCAAACCATACCACGGGTGGGGTTCGAACCCGCGGTCAGAGAGTCTCAAAACTCCAGACCGTTGCGTAAGCCACTGGGCCAGCTAGCTTCAGTAAGATTCATCCAACTAGCGGGAGATTTGTCTGTAAAAACTTGCATTTGTGGACACAGTGGTGCCTATGCTAACCTTCCTATGGTGTAGAAATATACCTAGTTGGATGAATCTTATGGCTTACGCGATGGTCTGGACTTTTGAGACTCTCTGACCGCGGGTTCGAACCCCACCCATGGTATAGTTTGTTTGCAATCGTGTCATTACGATTTCGTGAGTCACGGTATCCAGCCCGTCAAAGCAACACCACGGTATCCCCCCCACACACACTCCAGTGAAGAGGCGGGGCCAGGAGCTGTGAATCGACCCCTGAAACCACAATTAGGTGAGTAGAGACACAGGTGTTGCATATGTGTCTAATTTTCAACAGGTGCTAAAAATTCTACTTTTCCTTAAAAACTGACCATTAGATCAACATAATTCTTAGCTAGACTTTTAAGTTCTTTGTTTTTACGCCATTGAAATCCCATTTTCCTGTTTTTTGGGGTGAAATATACAAAAATTCTGATAGAGAGATGAATGATAGTTGATGTTATTTCCTTTATGCCAGTGTATTGTGTAATGATGTAGAGTTAACGGCGATATGTTATGTAAAAAACAAATGTAAATAACGTGACATTTCATTGTAGAAACGTTTCGCCCACCAGGAGCTTTGTCAAGCCGTCACAAACAATATAGTGGTATAGAAGAGAGATGTAGAGAGGAAATAGTGCGACGTGAAGAAGCATAAAGCACGAAATGTCTTGAATTATCCTACGGTATATAAGTCACTTCGCACATATGCTGTGTTTTTTCAAGATTGATGGACTGACAACATCGACTCAAGGCTGAGGGACTGATTACCTCAAACTCCTCCTGTTCTTCACCATTCTTTTTTGTATGGACTGATGAAGCCACTGTGTGGCGAAACGTTTCCTCAATAAAGATACCCAAGTGTTTCATATGTGTCTAATTTACCAGAATAAAGGTAGTACCATCATCTCTTAATTATTAGTTATCATCCAAACACTGAATCCCGATATTACGTAACAACCCAGAGTTACATTCACTACTACTACTGTTAGTTCTGCTACTATTACTACTACTGTTAATACTATTACTACTACTGTTAATACTATTACTACTACTGTTAATACTATTACTACTACTGCTACTTCTACTACTACTACTGATTTATTACTACTATTACTAGTACTACTACTCTTAATACTATCACTGTTACTACTAATATTGCTGCTACTACTACTGCTTCTTCAACTGCTGCTACTACTACTACTACTACCATACTTCTTCTATTACTATTATACTACTACTGCTACTACTACTATTATTACTACTACTGCTACTACTACTGCTGCTACTACTACTACTACTGCTACTACTACTACTATTACTACTGCTACTACTACTGCTACTACTACTACTACTAATACTATTACTACTACTGTTACTACTACTATTATTACTACTGCTACTACTACTACTATTGCTACTACTACTGCTGCTACTACTATTACTATAACTGCTACTACTACTATTACTATTACTGCTACTATTATTACTATCACTTCTACTACTACTATTACTATTATTGCTACTACTACTACTACTGCCATACTACTACTCATAGTACTATACTAGTGTTGCCATACTACTATTACTACTACTACAACTAATTCTGCACTATTACTACTACTACTGCTTTTGCTTCTACTACCATTATTACTACTACTACTGCTATTGCTTCTACTACCGTTAATACTACTACTACTATTATACTATTGCTCCTACTTACATTAATACTACTACTGCTACTGTTACAACTACTACTACTACTATTGATGCAACTAAAATTAATAATAATACTACTATTGCTACTACTACTACTATTGCTGCTACTACAATTAATACTACTACTACTATTACTACTGCTACTCTTACTACTACTACTACTACTACTATTGCTGCTACTACCATTAATAATAATACTACTATTACTACTACTACTACTACTATTAATACTACTAGTTAGGGTTCTTCACTTCTAATGTTTCTTGATCACATATTACCTATATGTATCCTGTGTGTACTGTATTGTTTGTATCATCTTAACAAAGACATGGAGAGCGAAACGTTGCTAAAAAAAATTGTCACATTGGTTGAGTATTTGTCCTTTTACTTAAGAGAACTGCAGGATGCGCCTCTCTTGCCACTGTTGGCCAAGCGGATTTCCACCTTATTTCCTCTTTAAGGGGGGCTCCTTGTCGTGGTAATTTTTTTGAGCTTTTTAATGTTTCATGTATTTTTGAAAATAATATGAAATATTCTATAATAATATTGATTTTTATAGACTTTTAATGGCATTTTTTAAAAATATGTAAAAAAAAATATATTCAAAAATGCTTTAAAACGTTATTTTATTGCATTTTTTGACGATTCAAGGTATTTTTAAGGATTTTCTGAAAAACTATTTTTTTACCTATGAGTAAGCTTCCTGAAAAAAAATCATGAAATTTCGCTTACTTTTCCTATAAATTTAAATTGCAGTAGAAATTCTATTTAAAAGTTTGATAATCTAAGTATCTTAGCTAAAAAATGAGTTTTGTCAGAAAAGCACTCAAACCGCTCTGAAACGTCGAAATATGCAATAAAATATCATTTAACACATTTTTCTGAGCTTTTTAATGTTTCATGTATTTTTTCAAAAATAATATGAAATATTCTATAATAATATTGATTTTTAATGGGATTTTTTAAAAATGTGTAAATAATTTATAAAAACTAAAAAATGCCATAAAACTTTATTTTATTGCATTATTTGGCGATTCAATGCATTGTCAAGGATTTTCTAAAAAAGTATTTTTTAGATAAGATATACCTAAGAGTAAGCTTCCTAAAAAAGAAATCATAAAATTTCGCTTAATTTTCCCATAAATTTCAATTGTAGTAGAAATTCTATTTAAAAGTTTGATAATCTAAGTATTTTAGCTAAAAAATGAGTTTTGTCAGAAAAACACTCAAACAGCTCCAAAACGTCGAAATATGCAATAAAATACTATTTTAGCATATTTCTCTGAGCTTTTTAATGTTTCATGTATTTTTTGAAAAAAAATACTAAATATTCTATAATAATATTTATTTTTATAGATTTTTAATGTGATTTTTTAAAGATATGTAAATAATTTATAAATATTCCAAAATGCTATAAAACGTTATTTTATTGCATTTTTTGACGATTCAAGGTATTTTTAAGGATTTTCTGAAAAACTATTTTTTTTTAGATAAAATAAACCTATGAGTAAGCTTCCTGAAAAAAAAGTCATGTCATTTCGCTAACTTTTCCCATAAATTTCAATTGCAGTAGAAATTTCATTTAAAAGTTTGATAATCTAAGTATTTTAGCTAAAAAACTAAGTTTTGTCAGAAAAATTACTCAAACCGCTCTAAAACCTCGAAATATGCAATAAAATACCATTTTAGCAAATTTTTCTGAGCTTTATAATGTTTCGTGTATTTTTTGAAAAATCATATGAAATATTCAATAATAATATTGACGATTCAAGGCATTTTCAAGGATTTTCTGAAATAAATAAAATTTTTTTTTTTAGATAAAATATACCTATGAGTAAGCTTCTCAAAAAAAAATCATAAAATTTCACTTACTTTTCCCATAAATTTCAAAGGCAGTAGAAATTCTATTTAAAAGCTTGATAATCTAAGTATTTTAACCTCGAAATACGCAATAAAATAGCATTTTAGCACATTTTTCTGAGCTTTTTAATGTTTCATGTATTTTTAAAAAATAATATGAAATATTCTATAATAATATTGATTTTATAGATTTTTAATGGATTTTTAAAAATTGTAAATAATTTATAAAATAAAAATGCCATAAACGTTATTTTATTGCATTTTTGCGATTCAAGCATTTTCAAGGATTTTCTGAAAAGTATTTTTTAGATAAAATATACTTAGAGTAAGCTTCCTAAAAAAAATCATAAAATTTCGCTTAATTTTCCCATAAATTTCAATTGAGTAGAAATTCTATTTAAAAGTTTGATAATCTAAGTATTTTAGCTAAAAGAGAGTTTAGTCAGAAAACACTAAACAGCTCTAAAACGTCGAAATATCAATAAAATACTATTTTAGCATATTTTCTGAGCTTTTAATGTTTCATGTATTTTTTGAAAAATAATATGAAATATTCTATAATAATATTGATATTTATAGATTTTTAATGGGATTTTTAAAAATATATTATTTAAATAAATTATATTCATGAAATAGCTTATAAACGAATATATTTTATATGCAATTTTTAAATTTATTTCAAGATTTTAAGGAATTTATTTAAAAGCTTATAATTATTTTAGCTAAAATAAACCTGAATAAAGCTTCCTGAAATAAAAATACATGATATTTTAAGTCTGTTTTTTAAATAAATTTCAAAATTGATCAGATTAATATTTAAAAGTATTGTAATAATACAAAAGTTATAGTAAAAACGTAGTTTTGTCGAAAAGCACTCAAACAGTCTAAACGTTGAAATATGCAATAAAATACCATTTTAGCAAATTTTATTAGTTTTTAATGTTTCATGTATTTTTGAAAAATAATATGAAATATTCTATAATAATATTTATTTTTTATATATTTTAATGTTTTTTTAAATATGTTAATAGTTTTTATATATTAAAAAATGCTATAAAAGTATTTTTATTGCATTTTTTGACGATTCAAGGCATTTTCAAGGATTTTCTGAAAAATTATATTTATAGATAAAATATCCCTATGAGTAAGCTTCTTAAATAAATCATAAAATTTTGCTTAATTTTTCTTTATATTTCAGTTGCAGTAGAAATTCTATTTAAAAGTTTGATAATCTAAGTATCTTAAATAAAAAATGAGTTTTGTCAGAAAAGCACTCAAACCGCTCTAAAACGTCGAAATATGCAATAAAATACCATTTTAGCACATTTTTATGAGCTTTTTAATGTTTCATGTATTTTTTGAAAAATAATATGAAATATTCTATAATAAAATTGATTTTTATAGATTTTTAATGGGATTTTTTAAAAATATTTAAATAATTTATAAATATTCAAAAATTCTATAAAACGATATTTTATTGCACTTTTTGACGATGCAAGGCATTTTCAAGAATTTTCTGAAACACTATTTTTTTTAGATAAAATATCCCTATGAGTAAGCTTCTTAAAAAAATCATAAAATTTTGCTTAATTTTTCCTTATATTTCAGTTGCAGTAGAAATTCTATTTAAAAGTTTGATAATCTAAGTATTTTAGCTAAAAAATGAGTTTTGTCAGAAAAGCACTCAAACCGCTCTAAAACGTCGAAATATGCAATAAAATACCATTTTAGCACGTTTTTCTGAGCTTTTTTAATGTTTCATGTATTTTTTGAAAAATAATATGAAATATTCTATAATAATACTGATTTTATAGATTTATTTATAGGATTTTTTTTTAAAAATATGTAAATAATTTATAAATATTCAAAAATGCTATAAAACGTTATTTTATTGCATTTTTGTCGATTCAAGACATTTTCAAGGATATTCTGAAAAACTATTTTTTTAGATAATATATACCTATGAATAAGTTTCCTGAAAAAAAAAATCATGAAATTTCGCTTACTTTTCCTATAAATTTCAATTACAGTAGAAATTCTATTTAAAAGTTTGATAATCTAAGTATTTTAGCTAAAAAATGAGTTTTGTCAGAAAACACCTAAACCACTCTAAAACGTCTAAATATGCAATAAAATATCATTTTAGCACATTTTTCTGAGCTTTTTAATGTTTCATGTATTTTTTGAAAAAAAATACGAAATATTCTCTAATAATATTTATTTTTATAGATTTTTAATGTGATTTTTTAAAGATATGTAAATAATTTATAAATATTCAAAAATGCTATAAAACGTTATTTTAGTGCATTTTTTGAGGATTCAAGGCAATTTCAAGGATTTTATGAAAAAAAAAAAACTATTTTTTTTAGATAAACTATACCTATGACTAAGCTTCCTGAAAAAAAAAAATCATGACATTTCGCTTAATTTTCCCATAAATTTCAATTGCAGTAAAACTTCTATTTAAAAGTTTGATAATCTAGGTATTTTAGTTAAAAAATTAGTTTTGTCAGACAAGCACTCAAACTACTCTAAAACGTCAAAATATGCAATAAAATACCATTTTAACACATTTTTCTGAGCTTTTTAATGTTTCGTGTATTTTTTGAAAAATTATATGAAATATTCAATAATAATATTGACGATTCAAGGCATTTTCAAGGATTTTCTGAAAAAAATGTTTTTTTTAGATAAAATATACCTATGAGTAAGCTTCTTAAAAAAAAAGTCATAAAATTTCACTTACTTTTCCCATAAATTTCAAATGCAGTAGAAATTCTATTTAAAAGCTGGAAAATCTAAATATTTTAACGTCGAAATATGCAATAAAATAGCATTTTAGCACATTTTTCTGAGCTTTTTATTGTTTCATGTATTTTTTGAAAAAATAATATGAAATACTATATAAAAATATTGATTTTATAGATTTTTAATGGGATTTTTTAAAAATATATAAATAATTTATAAAAATTAATAAATAAAGTTATTTTATTGCATTTTTGAGATTCAACATTTCAGGATTTTCTGAAAACTATTTTTTAAAATATACCTAGAGTAACTTTAAAAAATCATGACATTTCTTACTTTTCCAAAATTTCATTGCGTAAATTCATTTAAAGTTTGATAATAAAAACTATTTTTTAGTTAAAATATACATATGAGTAAGCTTCCGAAAAAAATCATGACATTTACTTACTTTTCCATAATTCAATTGCATAGAAATTCCATTTAAAAATTTGATAATCTAAGTATTTTAAATAAAAGATAGTTTTGTCAGAAACGATTAAACATTTAAACGTCGAAATATTTAATTAAATACTTTTAAAGTATATTTTCTCGAGCTTTTTAATGTTTCATAATTTTTGAAAATATTGAAATATTCTATAATAATATTGATTTTTACAGATTTAATGGGATTTTTAAAATATGTAAATAATTAATAAATATTAATAAATAAAACGTTATTTTATTGCATTTTTGACTGATCTCAAGGCATTAGGATTTTCTGAAAACTATTTTTAGTTAAAATATCCTATGAGTAAGCTTCTTAAAAATCATGACATTTCGCATTTCTTCCCATAAATTTCATGCAGAAATTCCATTTAAAGTTTGATAATCTATATTTTAAATAAAATTAGTTTTATCAGAGAAGACTCAAACAACTCTAAAGTTGAAATATGCAATAAAAATATTTTTATCACATTTTTCTGAGTTTTTAATGTTTAGTGTATTTTTCGAAAAATAGTATGAAATATCAGATATAATATTGATTTTTATAATATTTTAATAGGATTTTTAAAAATATGTATATAATTAATAATAAAAAGTTATTTATTGATTTTGACATTCAGCGCATTTTCAAGATTTTCTAAAAACTATTTTTAAATAAAATATTCTTAGTAGTTTCAAAATCATAAATTTTACTTACTTTTAAATAGAATTTCTACTGCAATAGAAATTTATGGGAAAAGTAAGTAAAATTTTATGATTTTATTTTGAGAAGCTTACTCTATAGTATATTTTATTTAAAAATAGTTTTTTTAGAAAAGACTTGAAAATGCCTTGAATCGTCAAAAAATGCAAAAAAATAACGTTTTATTATTGATATTTATTAATTATATACATATTTTTAAAAAATCCTATTAAAAATCTATAAAAATCAATATTATTATAGAATATTTCATATTATTTTTCAAAAAATTACATGAAACATTAAAAAGCTCAGAAAAATGTGCTAAAATGGTATTTAATTCAATATTTCGACGTTTAGAGTGGTTTAAGTGCATTTCTGACAAAACTCATCTTTTATTTAAAGTACTTAGATTATCAAACTTTTAAATGGAATTTCTACTGCAATTGAAATTTATTGGAAAAGTAAGCGAAATGTCATGATTTTTTTTCAGGAAGCTTACTCATAGGTATATTTTAACTAAAAAAAATAGTTTTTCAGAAAATCCTAGAAAATACCTTGAATCGTCAAAAATGCAATAAAATAACGTTTTATTTATTATTATTTATTAATTATTTACATATTTTTAAAAAATCCCAATTAAAAATGTATGAAAATCAATATTATTATAGAATATTTCATACTATTTTCAAAAAATTCACTAAACAATAAAAAGCTCAGAAAAATGTGATAAAAATTTATTTTATTGCATATTTCGACGTTTTAGAGTGGTTAAAGTGCTTTGCGGACAAAACTTATTTTTTAGATACAATTCTTAGATTATCAAACTTTTAAATAGAATTTCTACTGCAATAGAAATTTATGGGAAAAGTAAGTAAAATTTTATGATTTTTTTTTTTTGAGAAGCTTACTCATATGTATATTTTATTTAAAAAAATAGTTTTTTTCAGAAAAGACTTGAAAATGCCTTGAATCGTCAAAAAATGCAAAAAAATAACGTTTTATTATTGATATTTATTAATTATATACATATTTTTAAAAAATCCCATTAAAAATCTATAAAAATCAATATTATTATAGAATATTTCATATTATTTTTCAAAAATTACATGAAACATTAAAAAGCTCAGAAAAATGTGCTAAAATGGTATTTAATTCAATATTTCGACGTTTAGAGTGGTTTAAGTGCATTTCTGACAAAACTCATCTTTTATTTAAAGTACTTAGATTATCAAACTTAAAAATGGAATTTCTACTGCAATTGAAATTTATTGGAAAAGTAAGCGAAATGTCATGATTTTTTTTCAGGAAGCTTACTCATATGTATATTTTAACTAAAAAAATAGTTTTTCAGAAAATCCTTGAAAATGCCTTGAATCGGCTAAAAATGCAATAAAATAACGTTTATTTATTAATATTTATTAATTATTTACATATTTTTAAAAAAAATTCAATTTAAAATCTGTAAAAATCAATATTATTTTAGAATATTTCATATTTATCAAAAAATACATGAAGCATTAAAAAGCTCAGAAAAATGTGCTAAAATGTTATTTTATTGTATATTTCGACGTTTTAGACCGGTTTGAGCGCTTTTCTGACAAAACTCTTTTTTTATTTAAAATACTTAGATTATCAAACTTTTAAATAGAATTTCTACTGCAATTGAAATTTATGGGAAAAGTAAGTAAAATTTTATGATTTTTTTTGGAGAAGCTTACTCATAGGTATATTTTATTTAAAAAAATAGTTTTTTTCAGAAAATCTTTGAAAATGCCTTGAATCGTCAAAAAATGCAATAAAATAACGTTTTATTTATTACATTTATTAATTATTTACATATTTTTAAAAAATCCTATTAAAAATCTGTAAAAATCAATATTAATATAGAATATTTCATATTATTTTTTCAAAAAATACATGAAACATTAAAAAGCTCATTAAATGTGCTAAAATGGTATTTAATTAAATATTTCGACGTTTTAGAGCGGTTTAAGTGATTTTTCTGACAAAACTTATTTTTTAGCTAAAATACTTAGATTATGAAACTTTTAAATAGAATTTTTACTGGAATTGAAATTTATAGGAAAAGTAAGTAAAATTTTATGATTTTTTTTTAAAAGCTTACTCATAGGTATATTTTATCCAAAATTATTTTTCAGAAAATCCTTAAAAAAGCCTTGAATCGTCAAAAAATGCAATAAAATAACGTTTTATTTATTAATATTTATTAATGATTTACATATTTTTAAAAATCAAATTAAAAATCGGTAAATATCAATATTATTATAGAATATTTCATATTATTTTTCAAAAAATACACGAAATATTAAAAAGCTCAGAAAAATGTGCTAAAATGGTATTTATTTAAATATTTCGACGTTTTAGAGCGGTTTAAGTGCTTTTCTGACAAAATTATTTACATATTTTTAAAAAATCCCATTAAAAATCTGTAAAAATACATATTATTTTAGAATATTTCATATTATTTTTCAAAAATTACTTGAAGCATTAAAAAGCTCAGAAAAATGTGCTAAAATTGTATTTTATTGCATATTTCGACGTTTTAGAGCGGTTTAAGTGCTTCTCTGACAAAACATATTTTTTAGCTAAAATACTTAGATTATCAAACTTTTAAATAGAATTTCTACTGCAATTGAAATTTATGGGAAAAGTAAGTAAAATTTTATGATTTTTTTTTTTGAGAAGCTTACTCATAGGTATATTTTATTTAAAAAAAATAGTTTTTGTCAGAAAATCTTGAAAATGCATTGAATCGTCAAAAAATGCAATAAAATAACGTTTTATTTATTAATATTTATTAATTATTAACATATTTTTAAAAAATCCAATTTAAAATCTGTAAAAATCAATATTATTTTAGAATATTTAATATTATTTTTCAAAAAATACATGAAGCATTCAAAAGCTCAGAAAAATGTGCTAAAATTGTATTTTATTGCGTATTTCGACGTTTTAGAGCGGTTTAAGTGCTTCTCTGACAAAACTTATTTTTTAGCTAAAATACTTAGATTATCAAACTTTAAAATAGAATTTCTACTGCAATTGAAATTTATGGGAAAAGTAAGCGAAATGGCATTTTTTATCCAATTTTTTTTTTTTTCAGAAAATCCTTAAAAAAGCCTTGAATCGTCAAAAAATGCAATAAAACAAGGTTTTATAGCATTTTTGAATATATATAAATAATTTAAATATTTTTAAAAAAATCCCAATAAAAATGCATAAAAATCAATATTATTATAGAATATTTCATACTATTTTTCAAAAAATACACGAAACATTAAAAAGCTCAGAAAAATGTGATAAAATTATATTTAATTGCATATTTCGACGTTTTAGAACGGTTTGAGTGCTTTTCTGACAAAACTAATTTTTTATTTAAAATACTTAGATTATCAAACTTTTAAATGGATTTACTACTGCAATTGAAGTTTATGGGAAAAGTTAGCGAAATATCATGATTATTTTTTCAGGAATCTTACTCATAGGTATATTTTAAATAAAAAAATAGTTTGTGAGAAAATCCTTGAAAATGCTTTGAATCGACAAAAAATGCAATAAAATAACCTTTTATTTATTAATATTTATTAATTATTTACATATATTTAAAAAATCAAATTAAAAATCGGTAAAAATCAATATTATTTTGGATATTTCATATTATTTTTCAAAAAATACATGAAACATTAAAAAGCTCAGAAAAATGTGCTAAAATGGTATTTATTTAAATATTTCGTCGTTTTAGAGCGGTTTAAGTGCTTTTCTGACAAAACTTATTTTTTTGTAAAAATACTTAGATTATCAAACTTTTAAATAGAATTTCTATTGCAATTGAAATTTATGGGAAAAA
>WNWK01037059.1:0-18734 GCA_009830355.1 Cherax destructor
TTTTTCTTCTCTTAGAGAAGAATCCTATAATGTGCCTTTACCCTTCAAGAACTGGAGGCAACACTCTCTGCTTGCCGATCATGGGACTGGGCCAGACGGCATACATATTCATATGCTACAGCATTTACATCAGTCTGCTCTTACTGTCCTCTTACGACTCTTTAATCTCATATGGTCGCAGGAGTTCTTCCCCAGCTGTGGAAGTCTGCTAGTGTTCTCCCTTTTCGAAAACCAGGTACTACGGGACATGATTCCTCTCACTACCGTCCCATCGCTCTTACCAGTGCAGTTTGCAAGGTGATGGAACGTCTAGTTAATAGAGCGTTTGATGTGGTATTTAGAGACTCGCAATAGTCTCTCCCTAGTCAATATGGCTCTGTAAGGGCCGTTCTGCCATTGACCCCTTGCTGCGCTTGGATACGTATATTCGTAATGCCTTTGCGAATAACCATTCGGTTATTGCTATCTTTTCGACCTTGAGAAGGCTTATGACAAACTGGAGATATAATATCTTGGCCCAGGCCCACTCCTTAGGCCTCCGAGGCAACCTACCATTCTTTCTTAATAAGGCCTTCTTAACTGACAGACATTTCCAGGTTCGGGTTAGTAATGAACTCTCCCGGAATTTGTCCAAGCTGAAGGTGTCCCCCAGGGATGTTTTCCCTGAGCACAACACTCTTTCTGCTTGCTATAAATAATCTGGCATCTGTTCTCCCATCCAATATTTGGTCATCACTCTATGTGGATGACTTTGCTATAGCTTGTGCAGGTGCTGACTGTCACCTCATTGCAGTTTCCCTCCAGCATGCCATCAACCGGGTTTCTGATTGGGCCACCACTCACGGGTTTAAATTTTCTTGTAGCAAAACTCATCAAATTACGTTTACTAGACGTTCAGTGGTCTCTGACCATCCATTGTACCTATACGGCTCACGTGTCCCAGAACGTGATACAGTCAGGTTTCTCGGCCTCCTGTGTGTTGTGGGGTTCTTTTCATAGATTTGGTAATATTAACAGACGATGAGCTTGGGTTTTGGTAGCGTTTAATGAGGCGTTGGATATATGGGAGCTGAGAGCCTATGCCTGTGTCCGTCTGTCCTGCACTGAGTCTCGATGGTAACTGAGGCTTCTAGGCCGCCTTTCGCTGAGGCATTCAAAAGGCAGGCCTATCATTGGCTAATGCCAGATCACATGGGCAGAGGTTGGAAATCACGTGAACAGCCGTGATGCAGCCGTTATAAGTGCAACCCGTACAGCTCGGGCATGCTACGTATGGCGTCTCGACATACAACTATACAAACTAAGGTCAACAGGCAACAACTTTCAGCTGATTCTATACAATGTCAAAGTACACAACAGTTAACATTATACTTCACATGGATATTATCGTGACGGAATAATCTACATTACTATATAATGCATCTTAATACTTGGGAATTATCTAAATGAGCTCATTCTAGAAAATCATGATAAAAGAGATAAAAAAAAATTAATTTGTTCGATCGAACTGTCTTCATGTGATCTACAATTCTGAGGAAATATAATTACAAGAAGGTAGTGATTAACAGACAAGGTAGATATGGTTCACAAATCTATACTGTTAATTCTCAGAACTCGGAAGAACGTGAACACAAAAAAATTTGAGTAATACTAAGTAGATATTATAACACACAGTTAACGCTTACTACATATTTATCTATACAGGTTATTTACACTTAACCCCAACTCTGTTAGGGTGAGATTGATATAGGCTGTATAATTATCATCTCTGGGTGGATCAAACTCTGTTACAATAGGTAACTCAACTTCTGATTGAGGAGGATCTACACTGGTATCTACAAATGATACTTGAGGACTTCTCAACACCTGTTCAACCGTCGATTGTCCTGGAAACCTCACATTACCTCTCTGAAGGCAACTTGTCACACCAGGCTGAACCTTCTTAAAACCCTCGCACATCTTTCATGGGGCTGATCGTAGAACCCTCCTTCGCCTACATTCAGCCATAATTTTGTCGAAACTCGATTATGGTGACCAGATATATTCTGCAGCCTCCTGCTACTCTTTCCATCATTAATCCCATCCATCACCAGGGATTACGCTTATGCCTTGGTGCATTTCGTTCTTCCCGGTTGAGAGCCTCTATGTAGAAGCGAACATTCCATCCTTATCCGATCGTCGTGATGCACATTGCATTCGCTATTTTGTTCCGCTCTCATGACCTCCGCAATCCTTCCATGTATAGGATTGTTACAGATGTTAGTAGGCGCTCTTTATTTGTTCGTCGCCCTGCTTACTTCGTCCCTTTTCTCTTCGTCTACATTCACTCCTGTCTTCCCTTCAGCTCCCACCTCTATATGTTCATGTGACATCTCCCTTTCCCCTACCCCCTTGGGAAGTTCCTGCTGTCCGTGTCTGTTCTATTCCTCTACCTTGCGCGAAAGCCCAACTACCTATGGCGGCTTCTCACTTTCTTTCTAGACCACTTCCGTTCTCATTCCCATGCCATCGCAGTATACACCGATGGTTCAAAGTCATGTGATGGCGTCGGATTCGCAGCAGTGTTTCCGGACAGCGTTGTACTAGGGCATCTATTACCCTCGGCTAGCATATTTACGGCTGAATTGTATGCCATTCTTGTGGCACTTATCCGTGTGCATCTATCCTGAGTCACCATTTGTGGTGTTTCAGACTCTCTTAGTGCTTTACAGGCTATCCATAAAATTGATACACCTCACCCCTAGTTCTTCGTATCCACCTTTGGTTACGCCGTATCTTTAGCAAGCATAAAGATATTGTTTTTTGTTGGGTCCCTGGTCATGTTGACGTACAGGGCAATGAACAGGCAGACACCGCTGCGCGGTCAGCAGTACATGACCTTCCAGTTTCATATAGAGGTGTTCCTTTCACGGACTATTTTGCGGTCATTGCTACCCACCTTCGCACCCGTTGGCAACAACGCTGGTCTGACCTGCTGAATAACAAACTTCATTCTATTAAATCAGTTATAAGTTTCTGGCCTTCTTCTTGTCACCAATGTCGAGGTTGGGAGACTACTCTCTCCCGTCTTCGCATCGGCCACACTCGTCTTACTCACGGGTATCTCATGGAGAGGCTCCCTGCCCCTCTTTGTGAGCATTGTCAGGTTCCAGTGTCTGTTCGACATATCCTGTTGGACTGCCCACTCTATCAACGAGCAAGCAGAATTTACCTCCAACGATGTCTTCGCTCTGCGGCCCTTTCTTTACCTTCCCTTCTTGCAGATGGACCCTCCTTTAATCCTGACTCTCTCATTGACTTTTTGACAGAAACTGACTTACTACACAAACTCTGAAGATTATACCTCTAGCACCTCCCTCAGTCCCTTCTACCTCGATCTCTTGCTACCCTCCACCCCTGCACTATCCACAGTCATCTTGCACTCCATACCCTACTAATCGTCCATCTCCCTCTTACAACCCACTCTCCCTGCATCCTACAATAACCTGCAGCGCTGTATAACCCCTGTGGTTTAGCGCTTCTATTTGATTATAATAATAATAATGTACCAGCGGTTACTAACTGTGACACTGGTCTCATCCCACACCCTCACTATGATAACACGAGGCTTGGTAGACTGTGTAAAATACCCCCAATGAAAAGTGATTGCGCAGTAAATACACCATGTAAGCGTTAAATGTCAAAGGCTTTTAAAACCCTATTTGAGTTTCTGCAAATCAATGCTGATGAGCAGGTCTGTGTTGCCTACGACAGACTGCTTGCCATGTGACTAATCAAACAGTCAACCCATGAGGCCTGGTCAGAGACAGAGCCTTCAACGCTTAGGTGGGTAGTTATATAGTTATTACCTAGCTGATCGGTCAGGCGGTGAGAAAGGAAGACTGCTGGGTACCAGAGTATAAAAACTTAAGGGAAGCGATCAGTGACTAAGGGTCGAGTCAGCAAGCTGGGCAGGCAGCCTTGCGCACCAGACACTGGGTCTCCCACACACATTTAATCATTCACTCACTACCTGGCTAGAAGAGGCACGTCCAGCGCTCTGGTCTCTCGCTCCACCTGCTCGTCCTTGTCCTCCGCAAGACCACGAGAGTAGTGGCGTGTCAGTAAGCAAGCCAACAACCTCCCTCCTAGCAGTACTGGAAGTCACTGCCACGAAGGGAAAGAAAGACTTGCAGATAGTGTCTCGTGGGGAAAGGTGGAAGTGTTATGTACTGTGATCACTCCGTAGTGTGTGCATGCGTGCGTGCTACCATTATCTTGTAATTTGCGGGAAATCTCTTGACAAACTGACATTCATCTCTCTCTTTCTCTCTCTCTCTCTCTCTCTCTCTCTCTCTCTCTCTCACATATACAACAGGCCTAGTGTCTAATAGACATGTGCCTAGGACAAAATGATACCTAACTAACATACACATATTCCTCATATGTCCCTTTTCCTACTTTCCCTCTCTCATCTTCCCCAACACTTCACCACAACACACAAGTGACTGTTCAAATAAAGACAATTCAAGAAGCACTGCCTAATGCAGCTTAATGAAAGATGTAACAAATTATTCTTACGTTGACGAGGAAGCACCAAACTCTCAAGGGTTATCAACGTCCATGTAGTAAGGTTGGAGCATGAAGCTTAATAATGGTATGAATTTAACCATGTGATTTATGTTTTAATTTCCTTTTGTTGACAAGCGTCACAATGGTTGGAACTGTTCGTTCAAATGTGAAAGTAAACTCAGTAACAGTTTTTATTAACATGTGTTACATCAGCAGTGTGATAATATAATTTCTTTATGACAAGTGTGTGTGTACCTGCAGTTGCAGCTTCGTTCACTCGCTTGATATTCACAAATGGTATTAAAATAAAATGACTCGATATGTTATTATATAGGCTGATTGTAATTAAAGTCAATGGAGAGTTTGATTTATTGAAAATGAGTTAATGCAAAGGTTAACAAGAGGTGAGTAATTAATCATGAAACAAACTTGTGTTGGGCGTTAGTATGAAAGTTGTTGTTATTGCATTTATAAAGGAAATAACCTGACACGGGTGTTTGCGTTGGCCCTTTGGCTGGGGCAACCACACCAGTATAGTGCCATCGTCGCGGGTGACTACTATAACACTGGTGAACCTGGCAGCAGTTCACCTTGTAGTGCCTCCAACACAAAACCACTGCTAGCTTACCATCTCGGCTCAAGTGATCTTAGTAAGAATGTAATAGTGAGGGAAATATGAGTTAATGTTTGCACCAACACCGTCTCTGTTGGTGTACTTAATACTTATCTAACTGGTCCCGCCTCTCGACCTTCACGCCATAACCAACTTTGTTCCCGCTCAACACATCAAAACACACACTCACTTCAGCACATTATTACTCAGAGGACGAAGATAAGACAGACACACACACAGACGGAGAGCACACAAAGACGGAGAGACACACAGACGGAGAGACACACAGACGGAGAGACACACAGACGGAGAGACACACAGACGGAGAGACACACACAGACGGAGAGACACACACAGACGGAGAGACACACACAGACGGAGAGACACACACAGACGGAGAGACACACACAGACGGAGAGACACACACAGACGGAGAGACACACACAGACGGAGAGACACGGACAGACGGAGAGACACGGACAGACGGAGAGACACGGACAGACGGAGAGACACGGACAGACGGAGAGACACGGACAGACGGAGAGACACGGACAGACGGAGAGACACGGACAGACGGAGAGACACGGACAGACGGAGAGACACGGACAGACGGAGAGACACGGACAGACGGAGAGACACGGACAGACGGAGAGACACGGACAGACGGAGAGACACGGACAGACGGAGAGACACGACACGACAGACGGAGAGACACAGACAGACGGAGAGCACACAGACAGACAGACACAGACAGACGAACGACACACAGACGACGAGACACACACAGACAGAGAGACAGAGACAGACAACAGACACAGACACAGACAGACAGCACAGAGCAGAGACAGACAGACACACACACAGACAGACAGACAGACAGACAGACACACACACAGACAGACAGACACACACACAGACAGACACACAACAGACAGACAGACACACAGACAGACACACACACAGACACAGACAGACAACACACACAACAGACAGACAGACACACAACAACAGACAACACACAGACACACAGACAGAACACACAGACAGACAGACACACAGACAGACAGACACACACAGACAGACACACACACAGACACACACACAGACAGACACACACACAGACAGACAACACACAGACAGACAACACACAGACAGACACACACACAGACAGACACACACACAGACAGACAACACACAGACAGACACACACACAGACAGACAACACACAGACAGACACACACACAGACAGACACACACACAGACAGACACACAGACAGACACAACACACAGACACACACACACACACAGACACACACACACACACAGACAGACACACACACACACACACACACACACACAGACAGACACACACACACACAGACAGACACAGACAGACACACAGACACACAGACAGACACAGACACACACACACACAGACAGACACAGACAGACACACACACACAGACACAGACAGACACAGACAGACACACACACACACACAGACACACACACACACAGACACACACAGACAGACACACACACAGACAGACACACACAGACAGAGACACACAGACACACACACACAGACAGAGCACACACACAGACGGAGAAGACACACACACACACAGACAGACACACACACATACACACACCTCGACCCCTGCAACCACAATTAGGTGAGTACACATACCAGGCTGCAAGCCTGGTCCAGCAATTGGCTCCTGGAGTTCAACCCCACCAAGTGCAAAGTCATGAAGATTGGGGAAGGGCAAAGAAGACCGCAGAAGGAGTACAGCTTAGGGGGCCAGAGACTGCAAACCTCAATCAAGGAAAAAGACCTTGGGGTGAGTATAACACCAGGTACATCTCCTGAGGCGCACATCAACCAAATAACTGCTGCAGCATATGGGCGCCTAGCAAACCTAAGAACAGCATTCCGAAATCTTAATAAAGAATCGTTCAGGACCCTGTACACTGTGTACGTTAGGCCCATACTGGAGTATGCAGCACCAGTTTGGAACCCACACCTAGCCAAGCACGTGAAGAAGCTCGAGAAAGTGCAAAGGTTTGCAACAAGACTAGTCCCGGAGCTAACCTCTCCTACGAGGAGAGGTTAAGGGAAATCGACCTGACGACACTGGAGGACAGGAGAGATAGGGGGGACATGATAACAACATATAAGATACTGAGAGGAATTGACAAAGTGGACAGAGACAGAATGTTCCAGAGATGGGACACAGCAACAAGAGGACACAGTTGGAAGTTGAAGACTCAGATGAATCACAGATGTTAGGAAGTATTTCTTCAGTCACAGAGTGGTCGGGAAGTGGAATAGTTTAGGAAGTGATGTAGTGGAGGCAGGAACCATACTGTGAAGGTTGTCGCCAATCTTCTCAGGAAAAGTATAATAGAAAAAGACTAATAACAAGAAAAATAAACACTTTATTTTAATAGAATGAAATTTAAATAATAAATACGTAAATATGATTATAATAATCCTATATTAAGAAAAATGAAAACAAAAAAAAATATATATGATTCAAAGCTAGATATTTACAGCTGTGATCTTGACACTGAAGCAATGAATCCCTGTGATGACTCCGTGGTGGTGGTGGTGGTGGTATTGTTGTTGTTGCCTCGATGTTTTCCACAAATCCAACAGTTTTCCAAACTTTCACAATGTCACAAATGATGTCAGGGACTCAGTTGAAAGTTGTCCCCTAGTGACGTCCAGTTGCCTGATGTTTCTAGTGTGTACTGAGGTACTATTGGTGTAGTGCAGAATTGATGGAGTTACTCTGTTTCTCAATTGGTGAGTATGCCGCCCACCCACTCAGCCTTGAATCCGATGATCCGAGCGGACACAGAGGACTGTGAATGAAACCACAATAATTACTCACCACTCTAGCATTAATTTACATAGTAGGCATAAGGCCTTTAAAAGAAATGGTGAAACTGTAATACATAACTATCAAAAACCAAGGCAGGACATAGCAGAAGTGATTGTTGTTAAACATGAGTGAAACGCCAAAATAATTAAAGAGTGAAGCTCTTGAACATAAAATAATGAAGATACGAGCAGCCGTGAAGTACTTACAGTGAGATCGAGCGTGGTTAGTCGAGTGATTTCAACCGGTGGCCGGAGCCTAGCATTACACCTCTCACTGGGTAAAAAGGGGGGGGGGGTATAGCAGCAGCGAGACCCTCACCCCACCTTAACAAGCAAACTACTATTCAACCATCACTCTACATACCTTCACACTTTCATCACTCCTATCTATGGACTTTTCCCTCACACATACATAACTTTAAGAAGAGGTATGATAAAGCTCATGGCACAGGGAGAGTGACCCAGTAGCGGCCAGTGAAGAGGCGGGGCCAGGAGCTATGAATCGACCCCTGCAACCACAACTAGGTGAATACATACACACAGACACACAGAGCAAAGTTACTAGTTATGGGTGATTTCAATCACAAGGAGATTGATTGGGAAAACCTGGAGCCCCACGGGAGTCCTGAATCATGGAGAGCCAAGATGATGGATGTGGTACTGGAAAACCTCATGCATCAACATGTTAGAGACACTACCAGAGAGAGAGGTGGGGATGATCCAGCAAGACTGGACCTAGTATTCACCTTGAGTAGTTCGGACATCGAGGATATCACGTATAAAAGGCCCCTTGGAGCTAGTGATCATTTGGTTCTGCGTTTTGATTATATAGTTGAGCTACAGGTGGAGAGGGGAGCAGGAATAGGAAGGGAGAAACGAAGCTACAAAAGGGACTACTACACAGGCATAAGGAACTTCCTACAAGACGTTCAGTGGGAGAGAGAATTGGCAGGAAAACCAGTAAAAGAAATGATGGAATATGTGACAACCAAATGCAAAGAGACAGAGGAGTGGCTTGTCCCCAAGGGAAACAGAAGTAATGGGAAGACCAGAACGAGTCCTTGGTTCACCCAGAGGTGTAGGGAGGCAAAAACTACAAAGGACCCAGGAAAATAGAGAAATTAGCCGGAGAGCCAGAAACGAATATGCACAGGTAAGAAGGGAGGCTCAGCGACAAAATGAAAATGATATAGCATCAAAAGTCAAGTCTGACCCGAAACTGTTGTATAGCCACATCAGGAGGAAAACAACAGTCAAGGACCAGGTAATCAGGCTGAGGAAGGAAGGTGGGGAGTTCACAAGAAACGACCAAGAGGTATGTGAGGAGCTCAACATGAGATTTAAAGAAGTATTTACAGAAGAGACAGGAAGGACTCCAGGAATTCAGAATAGGGAGGTATACCAAGTGCTGGATGAAATACACAACCGAGGAGGAGGTGAAGAAGCTGCTATGTGAACTCGATACCTCAAAAGCGGTGGGACCTGACAACATTTCTCCCTGGGTCCTTAGAGAGAGAGCAGAGATGTGTGTGCCACTAACAAAAATCTTCAACACATCCATTGAAACTGGGCAACTACCTGAGGCGTGGAAGATGGCAAATGTAGTCCCAATTTTTAAGAAACGAGACAGACACGAGGCATAAACTACAGACCTGTGTCACTGACGTGTATAGTATGCAAAGTCATGGAGAAGATCATCAGGAGGAGAGTGGGAGCACCTAGAAAATCACAAGCTTATAAACGACAACCAGCACGGTTTCAGGGAAGGAAAATCCTGTGTCACAAACCTACTGGAGTTTTATGACAAGGTAACAGAAGTAAGACACGAGAGAGAGGGTTGGATAGACTGAATGTTCTTGGACTGCAAGAAGGCGTTCGACACAGTTCCTCACAAGAGGTTAATGCAAAAGCTAGAGGATCAGGCACACGTAACAGGAAAGGCACTGCAATGGATCAGAGAATATCTGACAGGGAGGCAACAACGAGTCATGGTACGTGACGAGGTGTCAGAGTGGGCACCTGTGACGAGTGGGGTTCCACAAGGGTCAGTCCTAGGACCTGTACTGTTTTTGGTATATGTGAATGACATAACGGAATGGATAGACTCAGAAGTGTCCCTGTTTGCAGATGATATGAAGTTAATGAGAAGAATTAAATCAGTCGAGGATCAGGCAGGACTACAAAGTTACTGGACAGGCTACAAGCCTGGTCCAGTAACTGGCTCCTTGAATTTAACCCTGCCAAATGTAAAGTCATGAAGATCGGGGAAGGACAAAGAAGACCGCAGACAGAGTATAGTCTAGGTGGCCAAAGACTGCAAACCTCACTCAATGAAAAACATCTTGGGGTGAGTATAATACCGAGCACATCTCCTGAGGCACACATCAATCAGATAACTGCTGCAGCATACGGGCGGCTGGCAAACCTAAGAATAGCGTTCCAATACCTCACTAAGGAATCGTTCAAGACTCTGTACACCATATACGTCAGGCCCATACTGGAGTATGCAGCACCAGTTTGGAACCCACACCTGGTCAAGCACGTCAAGAAATTAGAGAAAGTGCAAAGGTTTGCAACAAGACTAGTCCTAGAGCTAAGGGATTGTCCTACGAAGAAAGGTTAAAGAAAATCGGCCTGACGACACTAGAGGACAGGAGGGTTAGGGAAGACATGATAACGACTTACAAAATACTGCGAGGAATTGACAAGGTGGACAGACAGGATGTTCCAGAGATGGGACACAGGAACAAGGGGTCACAACTCGAAGTTGAAGACTCAAATGAGTCATAGGGATGTTAGGAAGTATTTCTTCAGTCACAGAGTGGTCAGGAAGTGGAATAGTCTGGAGAGTGATGTAGTGGAGGCAGGATCCATACATAGCTTTAATTAAGAGGTATGATAAAGCTCATGGAGCAGGGAGAGAGTGGACCTAGTGGCGACCAGTGAAGAGGCGGGGCCAGGAGCCGTGAATCGACCCCTGCAACAACAATTAGATGTGTACACACGCACACCTGGTGGCCTGGTGGCTAAAGCTCTCGCTTCACGCACGGAGGGCCCGGGTTCGATTCCCGGCGGGGCGGAAACATTTCGAAGTGTTTCCTTACACACACACACACATACAACAGGCCTAGTGTCTAATCGACATGTCCCTAGGACAAAATGGTAACTAACACAGGTCGAAGACGGGCTGCAGTGTGAGGGAATAGCACTATACAAAGTGTGTGTGTGTGTGTGTGTGTGTGAGAGAGAGAGAGTGTGAGTGAGTGAGTGAGTGACCGACCGACCGACCGACCGACCGACCGACCGAAAGAGAACGTGACAGATTCATTCTACAAATCACGGATCAGCCTGGCTGTGGTGCCGAGATGGGGCTGATCGGGCTGTCAGCCCGGTCTGAGTCTTGTAGTGGGGAACCGATGATTCCCGGAATTATCATTAGGTATACTACAGGTGTAAGTGTTGACTTGCAAGATTAATGAAGTAGAAGCGTAATGAAAATTTGATAGTGGGTGCGCCTCACTCAGGGTTGAGCTTATCACACAGTCGTTATGTAGGGTGCAAAGACAAGCTGCTCTATTAAGGAAAGGGGAGGGCAAATAAGAGTGCTACTGTACATACACTCTTAGTGTTCTTGATAAACCTTACATAAAGGAATAGAAAGATGGGCGGGAGTACTGAACCCTAGTCCAGGGATTGCCAGGTCCATTGCTTTATCACTGAGCTTCACAGCTTCTAATACAAAAGTTCCACAGACAGAATTAGTGTCATGTCTGCATCAGAGGCCACTATCTGTGGCCCAACTGTACTTTCCCACAGCTTCAGCAGCCTTCACAGTAAATCTATCCTCACCCTCCTCGAACCTATAGTCTATAAACTCTATGTAAGTCGTAATGAACAACTGTAAATGACTGTGAAGGCTGCTGCAGTTGTGGGAAAGTACAGTTGGGTCACAGATAGTGCACTCTGTCGCAGACATGACACAATGGTGCACTCTGTCGCAGACATGACACAATGGTGCACTCTGTCGCAGACATGACACAATGGTGCACTCTGTCGCAGACATGACACAATGGTGCACTCTGTCGCAGACATGACACAATGGTGCACTCTGTCGCAGACATGACACAATGGTGCACTCTGTCGCAGACATGACACAATGGTGCACTCTGTCGCGGACATGACACAATGGTGCACTCTGTCGCAGACATGACACAATGGTGCACTCTGTCGCGGACATGACAATGGTGCTCTCTGTCGCAGACATGACACAATGGTGCTCTCTGTCGCGGACATGACACAATGGTGCTCTCTGTCGCGGACATGACACAATGGTGCTCTCTGTCGCGGACATGACACAATGGTGCTCTCTGTCGCGGACATGACACAATGGTGCTCTCTGTCGCGGACATGACACAATGGTGCCTCTGTCGCGGACATGACACAATGGTGCTCTCTGTCGCGGACATGACACAATGGTGCTCTCACTGCAACTCTATTAGCTCTGTAACTCAACAGTAAAACACTGGACCTGGCAATCCCTGGACCACGGTTTAAACACCCATCCCCCCTCTTCCTGTTTATTAATTTACCGTTATTCATTACGACTTGTATAGTATATTATATATATATAATATACTATATATATATATATATATATAATATACTATATATATATATATATATATATATATATATATATATATATATATATATATATATCGTGAATAATAGGTAAAACTGGTCAATTAGCAAGAACTCGTTTAAAATTAAGTCCTTTCTAAAATTTTCTCTTATACGTTTAAAGATATATTTTTTTCATTTATGTTAATGTAAAAATTTAGAATTTTGTACCAAAAGAAACCTAGAAAACTTACCTAACCTTATTATAACAAGCTCAATTTAATTTAGCCTAACCCAATTAAATTTATTTTTGATACGTTTACAATAATTTAATAATAAACAAACACAATGAACTATATTTTTTTCGTTAGGTTCAGAATGTTTTTTGCGAAATTATTGCATACACAAATTTTCGCTTGTCTTATATGGCAAGAAGAGCGTTGCTATTTAAGCCAAAATCGCCAGTTTTACCTATATATCTGTCGTGCGAATATGTAAAACTGGTCAATTAGCAAGAACTCATTTAAAATTAAGTCCTTTCTAAAAAAAAATCTCTACGTTTGAAGATATATTTTTTTTTTTATTTATGTCAATGTAAAAATTAATAATTTTGTACCAAAAGAACCTTAGAAAACTTACCTAACCTTATAACAAGCGCAATTTAATTTAGCCTAATCCAACTAAATATATTTTAGATAAGTTTACAATGTTTTTTAATAATAAACAAACACAATGAAATATATTTTTTTCGTTAGGTTCAGAATGATATTTGCAAAATTATTGCGTACACAAATTTTCGCTTGCCTTTTTCGGCAAGAAGAACGTTGCTATTTAAGCCAAAATCGCAGGTTTTACCTATTCAGCACATATACATAATTGATCATACTGAAGACCTGATGATTTGATTATCTCAAACTTCTGTTTGAGTTTACATAGAACGGTGTGAGAAACAAAAGTTGCAGTGAGCAGTATTTGTGTGGGCGAAAACACCTTATTAATGAGAGAGGTGACAAGAGACTGGTTCAAGCTGACTTGAAGACGACAGTAACTCAAATAACCAATCATTACAACAGTGATATATAGAACATCATCTTTGAACACACAGCTTGTGGAACGTTGAAGTGGATGGACTACAACAGCAGACGACCACTCCTTTCACCGTGGCTACAGTGGGCACAGGTTCGCCAAAACTGGACGGTTCAAGACTGGAAAAACGTAGCCTGATTTCTGCTGCGACATACGGATGGTAGGGTCGGAATTTTGTGTAAACTTTTGGGATGTGGTAGAACAGGAGACTGGCAGCGTGAATGTGCAGCCGACAAATCTGCAGCAACTGCGTGATGCTATCAACATGGACCAGAATCTCTAAGGAATGTTTACACCACCTTGTTGAGTCCATGCCACTAAGAATTCAGACTGTTTTGAGGTGCAAAGGGAAGGGGCTCTATAGACCCAGCACTAGGTGTACCTAATAAAGTGGCCTGTGTGTGTGTGTGTGTGTGTGTGTACTCACCTGTGATTGCAGGGGTTGATACATAGCTCCTGGCCCCGCCTCTTCACTAATCGCGTTTGTGTGTGTTTGTGTTGTGTTTTTCCTTGCTTACCCGTGTTTGTTTTGTAATGAGAAATATTATTTTGCTCTACTCTGCATTAAATGTTCTGAACAATACCTGGCTGAGGTCGATGTTTTGTCGAGTGCCAAATTGCTGCTGAGGCCAAAAATTTTATTTTAAGTTAGATTATTGTATTTTTACTTTAACATCAATTTGTAATTAAACGGTGCCGGTGATAGGCAGTGCTCGAAGAGGGAGGGGGCGATATACCACTTTTACTTAAATAGTTGTAAACCGAACACTTGTAAAGTAAGATGCGAGGACATACTGAGGTTTATGGAGGGTGACTGCACCTGGGTGGTGGTGCTGGTCATAGCTAGTGTAATAGTGGTTGGTAGTGGTGATAGTGTGGTGGTCTTGATTTTAATGGTTGGCGGCAACTGGATGGTGGTAGTGATAAAATGTGGGTTGGAAGGACGGGCGAGCGAGGTTGTGCAACATTGAGGAGCTCACACCAGCCTCACTACCTGCCAAATGTCACCTCAGCCTCACTGTCTTCTACACTACCTCTTGATAATCCTCCTCTTACTCTAACTCCTCGTTTCTGCTCATCACGGCTTTCTAGCTTTTTATCTATCTCTTCCCGTTGTTGTTTTTTTCTTTTGCAATATATCTGATTTATTTTTAATACGCCGTTTGTCCTTATTTCCTTTGACTCCATCTTTTTCTTCCTTACCCGACGCCAGCTTACCTTACCATGGTAGTGGTTTGTGCAGTCTTATATTAACCCCTTCCTTTCCCCTAGGCTGTCACCTTATGGTAACCCCCGACACTGGGTCACCTTACCGTGATGACGAGGTTTGTGACCCCCGAGGCTGTCACCTAATCATGATGGCGGGGTTTATGACCCCCGAGGCTGTCACCTAATCATGATGGCGGGGTTTGTGCTGCTTCTTCATGCTCCAAGATGGACCTGACATGACTTTGAAATGTGTGTGTAGAGATTCCTGAAACCTGCTCAGAGATTTGATAAACAATCATTCACTGTAACGTATTCAGTTGTGTCCCTCTGGCGATATGGTCACCTCCTAAGTCTTTCTTCTTAAGTGAGGTTTGCGGTCCCTGTCTCAAGAGATTATATTCACTTTCTTGCAGATTCCACAATTTTCATAACCTTGCATTTGCTTGGGTTGAATTCAAGTAGCCACTTGTCTGGCCAGTTTTTCTCATTACTTTTACATCATCAGAAAACAGGGATACATCTGATTCTGACTTCTTTGGTATGTCATTGACATATTGCTATCAGAAACAGTACGGTCCCAATACTGATCCTTACGGAACTTATTCCTTACCCTTTCCCATTGACACCTTTTCTTGGACGAATAATATTTAGTGTGTGTGTGTGTGTACGTACTCGCCTATTTGTACTTGCCTATTTGTGGTTGCAGGGGTCGATTCACGGCTCCTGGCCCCGCCTTTTCGCTGGTCGCTACTGGGTCCACACCCCTGCTCCATGAGCTTTGTTGTATCTCTTCTTAAAGTTATGTAGCATCCTGCCCACTACATCACTCTGCAGATTGTTCCACTTCCTGACAACTCTAAGGCTGAAGAAATACTTCCAACATCCCTGTGACTCATCTGAGTTGTCAACTTTCAGTTGTCTCCTTGTTGCTGTGTCCGACCTCTGAAACATCCTGTCCCTATCCATCCTGTCAATAAGTCAGTATTTTTTTGTCGTTATGTCCCCCTCTCTCCTATCCTCCAGTGTCGTCAGGTTTATTTCCCTTAACCTCTGCTCATAGGACTTACCCCTTAGCTCCCGGGGCTAGTCTTGTTACAAACCTTGGCACTTAATCTAATATCTTGGCGTGCTTGACCAGGTGTGGTTCCATACTAGTGCTGCATACCCAATATGGGCCTGACGTGCACGGGTAGTCTTGAATTATTCCTTACTCATGTGCCGAAACGCTATTCTTATGTTTGCCAGGCGCCCATATGCTGCAGCAGTTATTTGGTTGGTGTGTGCCTCAGAGATGTGTTTCGGTATTATACTCAACCCAAGATACTTTTCCCTGAGTGAGGTTTGCAGTCTTTCGCCCCTAACCTGTACTCTGTCTGCAGTCTTCTTTCACTTTCCCAAATCTTCATAACTTTGCATTTGGTGGTGTTAAACCCAAGAGCCGTGTTGGACCAGGCTTTCAGCCCGTCCAGATCTCTTTTTTAGTCCTACCTGATCCTCATCCACTTGAATTCTCCACATTAGCTTCACATCGTCTGCAAACAGGGACACCTCTGAATCTATCCATTCCGTCATGTTATTCACATATACCAGAAACAACACCGGGCCTAGGATAAATTGTGGAACTCTGCTGTCACAGGCGCTCACTGACACCTCGTCAGGTACCATCACTCGTTATTTCCTTCTTGTAAAGTATTTCTGATGGATTACAATGCCTTTCCTATTAATCCTGCCTACTCCTCTAGGGTTTGCAATTAATCTCTTGTGTGGAACTGTCGGGTTCTTGCAGTCGAAGAAAATGCATTCTACCCACCCACCCCTCCTCCTGTCTTCTGTCACCTTGTCGTAAAAGTGCAGTAGGTTTGTGACGCAGAATTTCCCTCCCGAAACTGTGCTGGTTATCGTGTATAATCTCATTCGTTTCTAGGTGCTCCACCTGTCTTTTTCTGATAAGCTTCACCATAACTTTGCTTACTATGCATGTCAGTGACACTGGTTTGTAGTTTAATTCCACCTGCCTGTCAACTTTCTTAAAGATTGGGACTACATTTGCCGTCTTCCACACCTCTGGTAGTTGCCCTGTGTTGAAGGTTGTTGTTAGTGGTACACGTGTGTGTGTGTGGGGGGGGGGTGAGATTCTCTCTCTCTCCCGATTTGTACGCTGCAAATTATATTTGCAGCGTACAACAGATGGTGGACAGGTTTTGGAAGGAAGATTTAAAAATTTACAGAGCGCAGGGAACAGGTGGTCATAGAGTAAACATCAATAGACGATTCTGTACTCACGTGTACCTGTCTCACCCAAAACACACACACACACACACACACACACACACACACACACACACACACACACACACACAACATGCTGCAACCCCCTATGGGCACCCTGCCCACACACCCCCCCCCAATCCACCAAGATCTTCCCAGGGCCACAGTATTGGAAACAAGGTTGAAGGTTTGGTACACAAACGCGGATGGAATTACGAATAAGTATGAAGATTGGAATGAAAGAATAGGTGAGGTGTCCCCAGACATCATAGCTGTCATAGAAACTAAACTAAATGAGACAGTAACAGATGCAATCTTCCCACAGGGATATCAGATCCTGAGGAAAGATAGAAGGAGCAGGGGGGGAGGAGGGGTCGCACTGCTTGTAAGGAACCGTTGGAGATTCGAGGGAATGGAAGGAATGGAGGTGTGTAGAGAAAAGGGACTTCATAGTAGGTACCATCCAGTCTGGGGAGCACAAGATAGTCATTGCAGTGATGTATAACCCACAACAGAACTGCAGGAGGCCAGGTGAGGAATATGATGAGAACAACAGAGCGATGGTGGACACTGGCGGAGGTGGCAAGAAAAGCGCACATGAGCAGAGCGAAGCTACTGGTCATGGGCGATTTCAACCACAGGGAGATCGACTGGGAGAACCAAGAACCACGTGGGGGTCCAGAAACTTGGAGAGCCAAGATGATGGACGTGGTGCTGGAAAACCTGATGCACCAACATGTCAGGGACATGACCAGAGAGAGAGGAGATGATGAACCAGCAAGACTAGACCTTGTATTCACCCTGAACAGCTCAGATATTGAAGACATAACACACGAGAGCCCCCTGGGAGCCAGTGACCATATGGTGCTGAGCTTTGAGTAATTGTAGAGCTACATGGAGAGAGAAACGGTACCGAAAGAGACAAACCAGACTTTAAAAGAGGAAACTACACGGGCATGAGGAATTTCCTGCAGGAGGTTCATGGGAAAAGGAAATGGAAGGACAGACAATAAATGAAATGATGGAATACGTAGGGGCAAAGTGCAAGGAGGCAGAGGAACGGTTTATACCCAGAGGAAAAAGATTAAACAGGAAGGCCAGAAAGAACCCCTGGTTTACCCAAAGGTGCAGGGAGGCAAAGACTCAGAGTGTCAGAGAATGGAAAAGGTACAGAAGGCAAAGAACCCAAGTAAACAAAGATATTAGTAGAAGAGCTAGAAACGAGTATGCACAGGTACGGAGGAGGCCCAGAAACAGTACGCAAACGACATAGCATTGAAAGTTAAGTCCGACCCGAAACTGATGTACAGTCTCATCAGAAGGAAGACAACAGTCAAGGACCAGGTGATAAGGCTGAGGAGAGAAGATGGGGAACTCACAAGTAACGATCAAGAGGTATGTGAGGAGCTCAACTTGAGGTTTAAGGAAGTATTCACAGTGGAGGAAGGAAGGCAGCTGGGTAGACAGGACGGGTGCATCACCAACAAGGGATGTATC
>WNWK01037060.1:0-18733 GCA_009830355.1 Cherax destructor
TAGTATGGCCCACCTGGAGTGATGTTACTGGAACACTCCTGGTGTGGCCCCCTTGAAGTGACCTTACCAGGATACTGGCAGTATGGCCCACCTGGAGTGATCTTACCAGGACACTGTCTGTCCTCACACTGGCGGCCTCACTCCACAGTAATCAGGGATTATCACCCAACATTTTTTTTTAACTTGTTCTTGAATGTAAAATTGCGCATGAGAGAATTTAGTGCGTCACGATGATGCTGGATCTCTGGATGCTGAAATTGTTTTTTTAGCTCTGGTCTCTATCAAGGACAATTTTTTTTTTTGCACACTATTCACGGACAAAAAACAGATCTTTAGCTTGTGATACTCAGTGGCCACTTGAGCTACACCTGGGTAGGGCCGGCAGAACAGCCTGAATTCTGGGTATCATGGATTCAACAAGGTGTTAGAAACATTTCTTAGAGATCCTGGTCTATGTTGACATGATAGTTTGTGACAAATTATTTGAAAACCGAAAAGTTGAAGATTGAGACACTTATGCAAAATATGGGAATCTATATTAAAGAAACGTTTCGCCACACAGTGGCTTCATCAGTCCAATACAAAGTAGAAATGGGTAAGAAGAGGAGGAGTTTGAGGTAATCAGTCCCTCAGCCTGGAATCGATGTATTCAGTCCATCACACTTGTAGAAAGTACAGCATAGGGCCGGAGAAGTGGCTTATATACTGTAGTCAGGTGTAGTCGGGATCACAGTGGAATCATCCACTAGTTTCTTTAATAAAGATTCCTATATTTTGCATAAGTGTCTCAATCTTCAACTTGTCGGTTTTCAAACCATTTGTCACATCTGTCAGACACTGCAACATCATGGGATCTTGATACAAGGAATTCTTCAATACTTGTCCAAGACCTACTTACACTAGTGGATGGTTCCACTGTGATCCCGCCTCCTCCTGCTTCCACTCACCTGACTACAGTATATAAGCCACTTATCCAGCCATATACTGTACTTTCTACAAGAGTGATGGACTGAACACATCGATTCCAGGCTGAGGGACTGATTACCTCAAACTCCTCTTCTTACCCATTTCTACTTAGTATCGGACTGATGAAGCCACTGTATGGCGAAACGTTTCTTTATTAAAAATCCCCTTATGTTTCATTAGTGTCTCAATCTTCAACATGATAGCATCACGCAGTTGCTGCAGATTTATCAGCTGTACATTCATGCTATGAGTCCCCCGTTCATCACATCCCAAAGGTTTCCGCCAAATTTTAACCCCTACCATCTGCATGTCGCAGCAGAAATCGCGATTCTTCAGACCAGGCGACGTCTTAAAATATTCAGCTGTCCAACTTTGGTTAGTCTGGGCTCAGTTTCCTATTCTCAGATGAAAGAGTGAACCCCGGTGTAGCCTTCTGCTGCTGTAACCCATCCACTTCAGGGTTCAACATGTTGCACATTCAGAAATGCTCCTCTGCATACCATTGTTGTAACGTGTGATTATTTGAGTTACTGTCTCCTTCTTGTCAGGTTTAACCAGTCTGGCCATTCTCCTCTGATCTATCTCATTATTAAAGCGTTTTCTCCTACAGAACTGCAACTCAATGAATGTTTTGTATTTTGCACACCATTCTCTCTAAATTCTAGAGACTTGTGCATGAAAATCCCAGGAGATCAGTAGTTTCTGAGATACTCAAACCACCTTGTCTGTCTGGCACCAACAATCATTCCACAGCCAAAGTTACTTAAATCACATTTGTTCCCCATTCTGATGTTTGGTCTTAACAATAACTGAACCTCTTGACCACGTCAGCATGCTGTTAGGCATTGAAGTGCTGCCATGTGATTGACTAATTAGTTATTTCCAATAACGAGCAGGTGTACAGATGTACCTAACAAAATGGCCACTAAGTGTGTAATATCTATACATACATATATATGTCGTGCCTAGTACGTAAAATTGGTCAATTAGTAAGCACTCATTCAAAATTAAGCCCTTTCTAAAATTTTCTCTTATACGTTTAAAGATATTTTTTTTCATTTATGTTAATGTAAAAATTAATAATTTTGTACCAATACTAAGCAGTGATAAGGAATAATCGAAATACTATGGAAAATGCATAAGGAATAATCGGGATACTAAAGAAGATTCGTGAATGTTCAAGATGTTATGTGGAATATTCAGGATACCTAAATATCATATATTATAATACGTGATATTTAGGATTTCTGTAGCAGCATTTAGAAGAGTATGAAGGGATTCATCTGAATACTATCTCGCACTCTTTAGAACCTTCCTGGACGTACGGCAGTTTAAGTTGACAATGAGATATGATAAGATTTTCTTCGGATTTTTAACCCCGAGAGTTATTCACCCAGGATAACCCAAGAAAGTCAGTGCGTCATCGACGACTATCTGTCTTATTTCCATTAAGGTCATCCTTCAGTCTTTTTCCCCAGGATGCGACCCACACCAGTCGACTAACACCCAGGTTCCTACTTGCTTGTTAGGTGAAGGGGGATAGCAGATGTAAGGAAACACACCCTCGGACACTCAGTGTGTGAGGCAAGAGCGTCGCCTACCGGGCCACGGGACACCATTGGACTCTTTTGATTAGTATTGTTAGTATGTGTATTATCCACTTGGTCAACGTAATCTCTTATGCCACATGACCTGTTGACGGTGATTAGAAGTAGCTTAGGGCAGGCTATTACACTTCCGTATTCTGTCTACCTGGAGTACCTGGAGGGTATTCCGGGGATCAACGCCGCCGCGGCCAGGTCCCCGACCAGGACTCCCTGCTTTCTGTAAACCTCGTAGGGCCATTTTACCTACCAGCGAAGAGGCGGGGCCAGGAGCTGTGAATCGGCTCCTGCAACTGAGGAGTGTTGAGGGTACAGGATGCGTGGGTGGCGGACGGTGCCCAACCATTTCTGAGAAGAAACATACCAGCATCGACACGCTATATTTCCTTTGAGAAAACTTCTCTTCAGTCCACCTGTCGCTGCGTGTGAAAGATCGTCAGCTGCAGATTTCCATCCTCTCGTGGCTTGTCTTGCAGTGTTAATATTGCCTCTCTGCGATTGTATTGACACACACACACACACACACACACATATATATATATATATATATATATATATATATATATATATATATATATATATATATATATATATATATATATATTTCTGATTCAACATGAGGCCTGGTCACAGACCGGGCCGCAGGGGCGTTGACCCCTGGAACTCTCTCCAGGTATACTCCAGGTATATATATATGTGGACCCCCGGACCCCCGGATTTCGTACAGCTCCCAACTCGAACAATTATGTAAGTGTATTTTTTTAAGTGCTTTCTAAGTGTATTTTTGGGGGTCTGAAACGGACTAATCTAATTTACATTCGTCCTTATGGGAACAAATTCGTTCGGTAACGGCACTCGAACAGCCTTCTGGAACAAATTATTGACGAAATCCGGGTACCACTATATATATATATATATATATATATATATATATATATATATATATATATGTGTGTGTGTGTGTGTGTGTGTGTGTGTGTGTGTATGTGTGTGTGTGTATGCAATAATTTAGCAAAAACCATTCTGAACCTAACGAAAAACAATGTATTTCATTGTATTTGTTTATTATTAAATTATTGTAAATTTATCTAAAATATATTTAGTTGGATTAGGCTAAATTAAATTGCACTTGTTATAATAAGGTTAGGTAAGTTTTCTAACTTTCTTTTGGTACAAAATTATTAATTTTTTACATTAACATAAATGAAAATATATATATATATATATATATCTTTAAACATATAAGAGAAAATTTTTGAAATCACTTAAATTTAAATGAGTTCTTGCTAATTGATCAGTTTTACCTATTCGATGATGATGCCATACATTGACAAATATACACCTCTAAGTGAATATACACTGACAGATAGGCTCCTCAGTGTATATATATACTGAGAGGTACACTCAGCGATACGCATCTTTGTAATATAACTTAGAGTATAAGATTACTTATTATTTTATAAGTATAAGATTATTTATTGTATCATTGGTAATGAAATATAAATCATTTATGTGGTCGTATTATTATTAAGAGCATCTGGTATATATTTGCCATGCTACAAAGTTTCTGTGATCCAGTTTGTTTACATTTATATTTATAGTCATATTCATAGATAGGGTCTATAAAATTATTATATTTTCTACTAGGTTGTGCTATGGAGATCATAGGTTGCTACAGTATATTGGTGACTGACGATTAATTTTTGTTTTATGAAGGAAAGTGTAACGTTGGTTTTCTTTGCTGATTTTTGAAAGAGGTAGTTGTTATGATAGAATAATCATATACTATTAGGCTTCTCTGATGCTTATAACATGGTTTTCAATAAAATTTAGATTTGTATAATGTAAAGTTGGATACATATTTAGGAATTTTGTAATGCGGGTATAAACTTTTTTAGGGACAAAAATATATTTTAGTATTTTTATAATTTATATATTTATATATATATATATATATATATATATATATATATATATATATATATATATATATATAGTGAATTCGCAAGAGCAGGCGAAATATATATGTATATATATATATATATGTATATATATATATATGTATATATATATATATATATATATGTGTATATATATATATATATATATATATATATATATATATATATATATATATATATATATATATATATATATATATATATATATATATATATATATATATTAAGGATGCTAAAAACACTGCGTAGGTTAAGATGGTTGGGAGGAAGTTAGTTTTTATTAGAATGTAAGTTTGGGGGATTTTAATTGAAATTTTGACTTCATTTTTCCTATTGTAGTTGATTATTAGCGAAATTTTTAGATTGACATTATTCATGACTACATTTATATATATCACTTCTCGAAAATTTGTGACAATTTGTCCCGCTTTTGTTTTTCTCAAACCCGATATGACGCCTCTTGGTGTATATTCACAGAGATACGCACCTCGGTGTATATTCACAGAGATACGCACCTCGGTGTATATTCACAGAGAGTCAGATGACCAAAAGCTCCAGCTGTGGGTCATCATCTGACTAAGACCCGCGTCAGGAAACACTTGTCCTGTTTCCTGACAAACCTCACCTAACCCAAGGTATATATAAAAAGACGCACCTAGACGTGCATACACAAATACACCTCTGGGTACCATTATTTGTAGATGTTTCGCCATACAGTGGCTTTATCAATACAAATTCAAGGACATAATGGGAAGATTATGTATGAACATATACCTATCCATGTATATACAAAGAAATACTAATCGGTGTATATACAACCATACCACGGACGGGGTTTGTTTGCAATCGTGTCATTACGATTTCGTGAGTCATAATTATATACGGATTGTAAAGAAGAGTGTCGCACTGGCATGTATAACGAGAGTATGTGCGCGTGTGTATGAGCGCGTGCATGTGCTTTTTTTTATGTGGTTGGAGAGGTCGAGTCACATTTCCTGGCCCCGCCTCTTTGCTGGTCGCTACTAGATCCACTCTCTTCCGGCTTCAAGATCCTTATCGTACTTCTTCTTAAAGGTATGTATTGATCCACCTTTTATTACACTCTCCAGATTGTTCCACTTCTTAACAACACTGAGGCTGAAGAAATAATTCCTAACATCCCTATGACTCGTCTGAGATTTCAACTTTCAGATATGTCCTCTTGTTTCTGTATCCCATATCTGAAACAATCTGCCCCAGTTCATCTTCTCCTTTGTGCTGGTGAGGGGCTCTTGTTCCAAGGACACGGACTTTTCTTTCCTTTTCTCTGGATTGAACTTGATTGCCTCCCATTCCCCCATATTTCAACTTTGCTTATTTATAACTGGAATGAGTGATTCTCTGATTTCGTAATTTAATATTTCCATCCTTCCTTAACACCGGAGAGGCGAGTGCTATGGTGTTGCAACCGAGTGCTATGGTGTTGCAACCTTCAACCAAGCTAACAGTAATATTGCATTATCATATGCAATTCATTACTTACGATGATTGTAATGCCATTTAAATTATCAAGGAATGATAACGTTAGCTCCGGTTTGCACAATAATACCTACACTGGCAAACTATAAAATAGCCCTTAAATATTTGAATAGAGAAATAATATAAAAGGTGTTTGAGACATTAAAACTGCAAATGGAAGCTGCCGTGTGGTGTATACAACTAAAAAAAAAAACACATGTGGCTCAGAACATTCCGGCTGAGAGGCGGAGACGAGAAAATATGTTAACTACACGTATGTAATTACAGGCATTAAAAGATATGAAAGAAAGTTTTTTTTCTTTTAGTACCATTCGTACCCTTTTGGTGATAAAAAAAATCTAGTATCCCTTCGGCGTCGTTTATTCTTAGGCTGCTCACAACAGGCATTCTCTTAGTGTAAAGTTAATTTTTTATGATTAGCGTTGCATTTCACTTCAAGGCAATGACTTTTCCCTTGGCTTGGCAGCAAAGAAGCTTTTGATCAAAGAAATTAGATCTTTTTTCCCCTTCCTTGGAGTGAATGTATCGTAAATTCCCTGCCCCTTCTATTTGTCCAACTTAATGGGGAAAATTTCCCTCCTGTGAAATTCATCTGGAAGAGGGGAAAAGGGATCATTACCATCACCGTTCCAATGTGTATATTATCTGGAGACGTTCTGGGTGGCCCTCTAATGACCCCAGAGGCTGACTCGTATGTCCTTAGAGGATGCCTTCAAGTGGGAGTGGCGGCCGAAGGTGTACGACTCCAGGCGTTTTCGATCGCTCAACGCTATTATTGGCCGAGCCTAGCTCAGTCAGTTCTGGAGGTACATTCATTCTGTGCTAGGTGTTTTGGTGTGCCGGGTGTCCTGGTGTGCCGGGTGTCCTGGTATGCCGGGAGTCCTTGTGCCGGGTGTCCTGGTGTGCCGGGTGTCCTGGTGTGCCGGGTGTCCTGGTATGCCGGGAGTCCTGGTGTGCCGGGTGTCCTGGTGTGCCGGGTGTCCTGGTGTGCCGGGTGTCCTGGTATGCCGGGAGTCCTGGTGTGCCGGGTGTCCTGGTGTGCCAGGTGTCCTGGTGTGCCGGGTGTCCTGGTATGCCGGGAGTCCTGGTGTGCGGGTGTCCTGGTGTGCCGGGTGTCCTGGTATGCCGGGAGTCCTGGTGTGCCGGGTGTCCTGGTGTGCCGGGTGTCCTGGTGTGCCGGGTGTCCTGGTATGCCGGGAGTCCTGGTGTGCCGGGTGTCTTGGTGTGCCGGGTGTCCTGGTGTGCCGGGTGTCCTGGTGTGCCGGGTGTCCTGGTGTGCCGGGTGTCCTGGTGTGCCGGGTGTCCTGGTGTGCCGGGTGTCCTGGTATGCCGGGAGTCCTGGTGTGCCGGGTGTCCTGGTGTGCCGGGTGTCCTGGTGTGCCGGGTGTCCTGGTGTGCCGGGTGTCCTGGTATGCCGGGAGTCCTGGTGTGCCGGGAGTCCTGGTGTGCCGGGTGTCCTGGTGTGCCGGGTGTCCTGGTATGCCGGGAGTCCTGGTGTGCCGGGTGTCCTGGTATGCCGGGAGTCCTGGTGTGCCGGGTGTCCTGGTATGCCGGGAGTCCTGGTGTGCCGGGAGTCCTGGTGTGCCGGGTGTCCTGGTGTGCCGGGTGTCCTGGTATGCCGGGCGTCCTGGTGTGCCGGGTGTCTTGGTGTGCCGGGTGTCCTGGTGTGCCGGGTGTCCTGGTGTGCCGGGTGTCCTGGTGTGCCGGGTGTCCTGTGTGCCGGGTGTCCTGTGTGCCGGGTGTCCTGGTATGCCGGGAGTCCTGGTGTGCCGGGTGTCCTGGTATGCCGGGAGTCCTGGTGTGCCGGAGTCCTGGTGTGCCGGGTGTCCTGGTGTGCCGGGTGTCCTGGTATGCCGGGAGTCCTGGTGTGCCGGGTGTCCTGGTATGCCGGGAGTCCTGGTGTGCCGGGTGTCCTGGTATGCCGGGAGTCCTTGTGTGCCGGGTGTCCTGGTATGCCGGAGTCCTGGTGTGCCGGGTGTCCTGGTATGCCGGGAGTCCTGGTGTGCCGGAGTCCTGGTGTGCCGGGTGTCCTGGTGTGCCGGGTGTCCTGGTATGCCGGGAGTCCTGGTGTGCCGGGTGTCCTGGTGTGCCGGGTGTCCTGGTGTGCCGGGTGTCCTGTGTGCCGGGTGTCCTGGTGTGCCGGGTGTCCTGGTATGCCGGAGTCCTGGGCCGGGTGTCCTGGTGTGCCGGGTGTCCTGTATGCCGGAGTCCTGGTGTCCGGGTGTCCTGGTGTGCCGGGTGTCCTGGTGTGCCGGGTGTCCTGGTATGCCGGGAGTCCTGGTGTGCCGGGTGTCTTGGTGTGCCGGGTGTCCTGGTGTGCCGGGTGTCCTGGTGTGCCGGGTGTCCTTGTGTGCCGGGTGTCCTGGTGTGCCGGGTGTCCTGGTGTGCCGGGTGTCCTGGTATGCCGGGAGTCCTGGTGTGCCGGGTGTCCTGGTGTGCCGGGTGTCCTGGTGTGCCGGGTGTCCTGGTGTGCCGGGTGTCCTGGTATGCCGGGAGTCCTGGTGTGCCGTGAGTCCTGGTGTGCCGGGTGTCCTGGTGTGCCGGGTGTCCTGGTATGCCGGGAGTCCTGGTGTGCCGGGTGTCCTGGTATGCCGGGAGTCCTGGTGTGCCGGGTGTCCTGGTATGCCGGGAGTCCTGGTGTGCCGGGAGTCCTGGTGTGCGGGTGTCCTGGTGTGCCGGGTGTCCTGGTGTGCCGGGTGTCCTGGTGTGCCGGGTGTCCTGGTATGCCGGGAGTCCTGGTGTGCCGGGTGTCCTGGTATGCCGGGAGTCCTGGTGTGCCGGGAGTCCTGGTGTGCCGGGTGTCCTGGTGTGCCGGGTGTCCTGGTATGCCGGGAGTCCTGGTGTGCCGGGTGTCTTGGTGTGCCGGGTGTCCTGGTGTGCCGGGTGTCCTGGTGTGCCGGGTGTCCTGGTGTGCCGGGTGTCCTTGTGTGCCGGGTGTCCTTGTGTGCCGGGAGTCCTGGTGTGCCGGGTGTCCTGGTATGCCGGGAGTCCTGGTGTGCCGGGAGTCCTGGTGTGCCGGGTGTCCTGGTGTGCCGGGTGTCCTGGTTTGCCGGGAGTCCTGGTGTGCCGGGTGTCCTGGTATGCCGGGAGTCCTGGTGTGCCGGGTGTCCTGGTATGCCGGGAGTCCTGGTGTACCGGGAGTCCTGGTGTGCCGGGTGTCCTGGTGTGCCGGGTGTCCTGGTATGCCGGGAGTCCTGGTGTGCCGGGTGTCCTGGTATGCCGGGAGTCCTGGTGTGCCGGGTGTCCTGGTATGCCTGGAGTCCTGGTGTGCCGGGAGTCCTGGTGTGCCGGGTGTCCTGGTGTGCCGGGTGTCCTGGTATGCCGGGAGTCCTGGTGTGCCGGGTGTCTTGGTGTGCCGGGTGTCCTGGTGTGCCGGGTGTCCTGGTGTGCCGGGTGTCCTGGTGTGCCGGGTGTCCTTGTGTGCCGGGTGTCCTTGTGTGCCGAGTAGGATAAGGAGATTTCCAGGAAGCGTTGGCACTGCTGCTGCTGCGCCAGTAATGATCGTACTTAAGGATGGACATTTAGATTCTTTTAGTTTCTCGACGAGCCTATGTCTCCCTCCCTTAAAAAGAAGTGACTATTCTTGAGTCTCCCGGACCCCTGGTAACTGATGGACTCTTGCCAGACCCCATCACGCCCGCGGACCTTCCTTGGATCCTGGTATCGCTGTTGTGAAACACCTCATTGCTTTTCCCTGGCATTGGTATTTTTCATGATCCTTTTGATGCCTTTTAACATTCGCTTTACTTTGACCATGATCTCGGCTTCCACGATTTTTGGATCGTTCTCACGTCAGAAGACAGACTGGCTCGAATTCATCGTCCAGAGACCTCGACATATACTAGACGATACCTCTAGCCAACACCCCTACGGATTACTTACAGACCATAGTATTGGCAAAGCACTCTTGAGATATGTTGATCATAACGTTGCCCTCCATTCCTTCAAGAGGGATGCATATTGTCACCATATATGATGGAGAGGCTGACAACCTTTTCCATATCAACTCTGTCAACGAAGTCCAAGTCACAATGCGAATATTCCTTCCTCAATTCGAGCTCTGGAACTGTCCTAATCCCATACACTATAATACAGCAAGAATTTACACAATGCGGCCCAGATATCTACAATCAACTCGTGTTGCAAAATCTTATCACCAAAGTAGATACTAATGTATGCAGTATCCGAGGAGGGAGATTATCAGTGCGTGTTAGGTAAACTTGCCTTCGATTGCCAAGACTCCATCATCGGCTTATACAGCGGGAGAGAACCTATAAGCATTGTAACTCCAACATCCCAATGCAATGTTGGTGGTGCTTTGGCGACCCGGCCAAATATTGCAGATCACCACCAGATTGCTCAGTCTGCGGCGCAGATGATCATAATATTTCATCCTGCTGCCAACCACCCCCATCCCCCCATCCCACTTGCCTTAACATATTCTGGCCGATTCCCAGTTTTCTTACGAGGAAGCAAAATAATGACCTGTCATGCATTATGGCAGTAACTCAACTCCGTCTCTGTGGTTCTCCTACAACAGAGCTGCCCGATACCCACAGAACATTATTGAAGTCGCTACCACAGTCACCCTCGAGTTCAGTCCCTATGAAATTCTCACATCTGACGTTGTTACCTCTTCGTCATCTACCATTCTTACCAGTTCATGCTCTTGACATTTCTTACCCACACAGCTTTCCCTACCTGGGCCTTCCACACTTCCTTCACAACCTCAAAGACTCAAAACTCCACCTCCAACAGTCATCAAAACTCCACCTCCAACATTCATCAAAACTCCACCTCCAACAGTCATCAAAACTCCACCTCCAGCAGTCATCAAAACTCCACCTACAGCAGTAATCAAAACTCCACCTCCAACATTCATCAAAACTCCACCTCCAGCAGTCACCAAAACTCCGTATCAACATAAAGAACATTCAAGTTTAACATCTGCTGCCAGTGTACCTCGCCTTCTCTTGCGGCTGTGACCGCTGTAAAAATACAACCATCCCTAACTTGTACCACTACCTCCCTCTCTCCCCATCCCTAACTTGTACCACTACCTCCCTCTCTCCCCACACCAACCCTTTCATTTCAGGAGACAACTAACGTAAATTTCACACTCACACTTACACGCTCTCACTCTTACTCTCGCTCTTACTCTCTCACTCTTATTCTCTCACTCTTACTCTCTCACTCTTACTCTCTCACTCTTACTCTCTCACTCTTACTCTCTCACTCTTACTCTCACTCTTACTCTCTTACTCTCTCTCTCTTACTCTCTCACTCTTACTCTCTCACTCTTACTCTCTCACTCTTTCTCACTCTTACTCTCTCACTCTTACTCTCTCACTCTTACTCTCTCACTCTTACTCTCTCACTCTTACTCTCTCACTCTTACTCTCTCACTCTTACTCTCTCACTCTTACTCTCTCACTCTTACTCTCTCACTCTCTCACTCTTACTCTCTCACTCTTTCTCTCTCTTACTCTCACCCTTACTCTCTCACTCTTTCTCACTTTCTCTCACTTTCTCTCTTACTCTCTCACTCTTACTTCTCACTTACTCTCTCACTCTTACTCTCACTCTTACTCTCTCACTCTTACTTCTTCACTCTTACTCTCTCACTCTTACTCTCTCACTCTTACTCTCTACTTCTCACTCTTACTCTCTCACTCTCTTCTCTCTTACTCTCACTTACTCTCTACTCTTCTCACTCTTACTCTCCTCTTCTCTCTACTCTCTCCTCTTACTTCTCACTCTTTCTCTCTTACTCTCCTACTCTCTCACTCTTACTCTCTCACTCTTACTCTCTCACTCTTACTCTCTCTCTTCCTCTTCCTCTCTTCACTCTTACTCTCTCCTTTACTCTCTCACTCTTCTCTCTTACCTCTTACTCTCTCACTCTTACTCTCTCACTCTTCTCTACTTCTCACTCTTACTCTCTCACTCTTACTCTCTCACTCTTACTCTCTCACTCTTACTCTCTCACTCTTACTCTCTCACTCTCTCCTCTTACTCTCTCACTCTTACTCTCTCACTCTTACTCCTCACTCTTACTCTTCACTCTCTCACTCTTACTCTCTCACTCTTTACTCTTCTCTCACTCTTTACTCTCCACTCTTACTCTCTCACTCTTACTCTTCTCACTCTTACTCTTCTCTCTTACTCTCACTCTACTCTTCACTCTTCTCACTCTTACTCTCTCACTCTCTCACTCTTACTCTCTCACTCTTTCTCTCTCTTACTCTCACCCTTACTCTCTCACTCTTTCTCACTTTCTCTCACTTTCTCTATTACTCTCTCACTCTTACTCTCTCACTCTTACTCTCTCACTCTTACTCTCTCACTCTCACTCTTGCCTTACATCTTTTACAGTCACCAATAAATCCCTTATTAATAATTTACTTAACGACTCTCCAAGTCACCGCAGCTCATACCAACCACCTGCTTCTAATGTCATTGTATTATCACTAATAATGGCGATATTACAATGTAATATCAGTTTTCTCCCGTATGTATGTTAGCAAGAACCAAGTTTACGTAACACAATAGCAATTCTCCCTGGCTGTTTTAATAAAAACATTATCCTTTTCCCGATGAGACATACAATGGAAGTTGACGCCTCGTGCTCAGTGGTATTCCATATTCTCGACTTTTTATTTTGTACTCCGCTTGACTAATCTGCAGCCAGTGTCTGCTGAAACAAATTAGGGTCCCATAACGTCAATTATCTGAACCTAACTTACAATTTCTGATTTTTTCCTTACTTACATCTCCCCTTTCATTATATTATCCTAAAGCTCATTATTTCCTCCAAACTTGCACCCCAACTCGAAAATATTCATTTACTTTCTCATGCTTTAGTAATATACAATGACGGTTCTAAATCCCCAGATGGTGTAGAATATGCAACTGTTTTTTTCCAAATAGAATAATTCAAGAATATATTATTGGAATAGGTCAGCAATTTCACAGCGGAGTTATATGGGATTTCCACTATCATACATATTGCGTCTACGACCGCCTCGTCATTCGTTGTCTCCAACTTTCACAGTGAATTAAAAACTACCCATAAATTTCGACTCCCTTTATTTCATCGTCCTTCATATAAAACTATGGTTATATAACCTTTCTAGCAAAGAAAGAAATCGTTTTTGCTGTGTCCCTGGACAAGCCGAGGTTCATGACGATCAACACACTCACGCTAGGTACCTGGACAAGCCGAGGTTCATGACGATCAACACACTCACGCTAGGTACCTGGACAAGCCGAGGTTCATGACGATCAACACACTCACGCTAGGTACCTGGACAAGCCGAGGTTCATGATGATCAACACACTCACGCTAGGTACCTGGACAAGCCGAGGTTCATGATGATCAACACACTCACGCTAGGTACCTGGACAAGCCGAGGTTCATGACGATCAACACACTCACGCTAGGTACCTGGACAAGCCGAGGTTCATGACGATCAACACACTCACGCTAGGTACCTGGACAAGCCGAGGTTCATGATGATCAACACACTCACGCTAGGTACCTGGACAAGCCGAGTTCATGACGATCAACACACTCACGCTAGGTACCTGGACAAGCGAGTTCATGACGATCAACACACTCACGCTAGGTACCTGGACAAGCCGAGTTCATGACGATCAACACACTCACGCTAGGTACCTGGACAAGCCGAGGTTCATGACGATCAACACACTCACGCTAGGTACCTGGACAAGCGAGTTCATGACGATCAACACTCACGCTAGGTACCTGGACAAGCCGAGGTTCATGACGATCAACACACTCACGCTAGGTACCTGACAAGCCGAGGTTCATGACGATCAACACACTCACGCTAGGTACCTGACAAGCCGAGGTTCATGACGATCAACACACTACGCTAGGTACTGACAAGCCGAGGTTCATGACGATCAAACACTCACGCTAGGTACTGACAAGCCGAGGTTCTGACGATCAACACACTCACGCTAGGTACCTGGACAAGCCGAGGTTCATGACGATCAACACACTCACGCAGGTACCTGGACAAGCCGAGGTTCATGACGATCAACACTCACGCTAGTACCTGGACAAGCCGAGGTTCATGACGATCAACACACTCACGCTAGGTACTGGACAAGCCGAGGTTCTGACGATCAACACACTCACGCTAGGTACCTGGACAAGCCGAGGTTCAGACATCAACACACTACGCAGGCCTGGACAAGCCGAGGTTCATGACGATCAACACACTCACGCAGGTACCTGGACAAGCCGAAGTTCATGATCAAACACTCCGCTAGGTACCTGGACAAGCGAGTTCATGACGATCAACACACTCACGCTAGGTACTGGACAACCGAGTTCGACGATCAACACACTCACGCTAGGTACCTGACAAGCCGAGGTTCATGACGATCAACACACTCACGTAGGTCCTGGACAAGCCGAGTTCATGACGATCAACACACTCACGCTAGGTACCTGGACAAGCCGAGGTTCATGACGATCAACACACTCACGCTAGGTACCTGGACAAGCCGAGTTCATGACGATCAACACACTCACGCTAGGTACCTGGACAAGCCGAAGTTCATGACGATCAACACACTCACGCTAGGTACCTGGACAAGCCGAGGTTCATGACGATCAACACACTCACGCTAGGTACCTGGACAAGCCGAGGTTCATGACGATCAACACACTCACGCTAGGTACCTGGACAAGCCGAGGTTCATGACGATCAACACACTCACGCTAGGTACCTGGACAAGCCGAGGTTCATGACGATCAACACACTCACGCTAGGTACCTGGACAAGCCGAGGTTCATGACGATCAACATACTCACGCTAGGTACCTGGACAAGCCGAAGTTCATGACGATCAACACACTCACGCTAGGTACCTGGACAAGCCGAAGTTCATGACGATCAACACACTCACGCTAGGTACCTGGACAAGCCGAGGTTCATGACGATCAACACACTCACGCTAGGTACCTGGACAAGCCGAGGTTCATGACGATCAACACACTCACGCTAGTTACCTGGACAAGCCGAAGTTCATGACTATCAACACACTCACGCTAGGTACCTGGACAAGCCGAAGTTCATGACGATCAACACACTCACGCTAGGTACCTGGACAAGCCGAAGTTCATGACGATCAATACACTCACGCTAGGTACCTGGACAAGCCGAGGTTCATGACGATCAACACACTCACGCTAGGTACCTGGACAAGCCGAAGTTCATGACGATCAACACACTCACGCTAGGTACCTGGACAAGCCGAGGTTCATGATGATCAACACACTCACGCTAGGTACCTGGACAAGCCGAAGTTCATGACGATCAACACACTCACGCTAGGTACCTGGACAAGCCGAGGTTCATGACGATCAACACATCACGCTAGGTACCTGGACAAGCCGAGGTTCATGACGATCAACACACTCACGCTAGGTACCTGGACAAGCCGAGGTTCATGACGATCAACACACTCACGCTAGGTACCTGGACAAGCCGAGGTTCATGACGATCAACACACTCACGCTAGGTACCTGGACAAGCCGAAGTTCATGACGATCAACACACTCACACTAGGTACCTGGACAAGCTGAGGTTCATGACGATCAACACACTCACGCTAGGTACCTGGACAAGCCGAGGTTCATGACGATCAACACACTCACGCTAGGTACCTGGACAAGCCGAGGTTCATGACGATCAACACACTCACGCTAGGTACCTGGACAAGCCGAAGTTCATGACGATCAACACACTCACGCTAGGTACCTGGACAAGCCGAGGTTCATGACGATCAACACACTCACGCTAGGTACCTGGACAAGCCGAAGTTCATGACGATCAATACACTCACGCTAGGTACCTGGACAAGCCGAAGTTCATGACGATCAACACACTCACGCTAGGTACCTGGACAAGCCGAAGTTCATGACGATCAACACACTCACGCTAGGTACCTGGACAAGCCGAGGTTCATGACGATCAACACACTCACGTTAGGTACCTGGACAAGCCGAGGTTCATGACGATCAACACACTCACGCTAGGTACCTGGACAAGCCGAAGTTCATGACTATCAACACACTCACGCTAGGTACCTGGACAAGCCGAAGTTCATGACGATCAACACACTCACGCTAGGTACCTGGACAAGCCGAAGTTCATGACGATCAATACACTCACGCTAGGTACCTGGACAAGCCGAGGTTCATGACGATCAACACACTCACGCTAGGTACCTGGACAAGCCGAAGTTCATGACGATCAACACACTCACGCTAGGTACCTGGACAAGCCGAAGTTCATGACGATCAACACACTCACGCTAGGTACCTGGACAAGCCGAGGTTCATGACGATCAACACACTCACGCTAGGTACCTGGACAAGCCGAAGTTCATGACGATCAACACACTCACGCTAGGTACCTGGACAAGCCGAAGTTCATGACGATCAACACACTCACGCTAGGTACCTGGACAAGCCGAGGTTCATGACGATCAACACACTCACGCTAGGTACCTGGACAAGCCGAAGTTCATGACGATCAACACACTCACGCTAGGTACCTGGACAAGCCGAAGTTCATGACGATCAACACACTCACGCTAGGTACCTGGACAAGCCGAAGTTCATGACGATCAACACACTCACACTGGATCCCTGGACAAGCCGAGGTTCATGACGATCAACACACTCACACTGGATCCCTGGACAAGCCGAGGTTCATGACGATCAACACACTCACACTGGATCCCTGGACAAGCCGAGGTTCATGACGATCAACACACTCACGCTAGGTACCTGGACAAGCCGAGGTTCATGACGATCAACACACTCACGCTAGGTACCTGGACAAGCCGAGGTTCATGACGATCAACACACACTGGATCAGCAACAAAGTTGGTCTGAGATAATACGCAAGTTGTCTTTCATCTGATTTCTGACCATCTTCCCACTGATGTTAGTTTTTCATAACTTCACTCACGATTACGAAATGGACATACGAAACTCACTCTGCGAGGACTTCCATGTCACATTTTCAGTTTGCCATAACCAAACTAACTTTCCTATATATCAGAGAACACAGAATTAATTCCCAACAACTGTGACGGCCTATAACGCACACACTACCCAACCTCTTCGTTGAAAGTCCCACCTGCATCACAGACTCTTTGACTCTTTAACGAAAAGTAAATTACAGCATAACTTCAATTTTGCGCATACCCTACCCACCATATGGGTTTAGCTCTTAATTTTATGATAATAGGGAGTATGCTGAGGTTTACGTAGCACAAAAATCAATTTATATGTATCTAAATGTTTTAATTTTCTCATGTTTATGACACATAACTGATATAAAAGCCGGTTTTAATTCCACTGGAAAATAAATCAACCTGATATTGTAGTGATGAGCCAGTCTTAAAATTTCCGGTTTAATGGCGCCTTAAGTAGGAAGAAATTATATTTTACAACATTTCACCCACTGTGGGTAAAACATGTCTGAATTCAGGCTTGCTCTCTAACTTCACTATCTACCAGCCAACTGCACTAATATCAATGTATTTTATACTAACTGTCGAAGCGCCAGAAATAAAATTAACGAATTACGTTTGGTAGCATGTGCTGGGAACTTTGATGTCATTGCAATAACTGAAACATGGTATAATTCCAATGGTCGGGATATGATTGCTGAGTGTCATGTTCAGGGGTTTAAGTTGTTCCATGTAGATAGATATAATGGGAAAGGGGGTGGAGTTGCATTATATGTACGAGAAAATATAAATTGCTGCATAAAAACAGGCATAAAAATAGATGGATCATTAACAGAATCTGTTTGGGTAGAGTTTCTAGAAGGTCAAGAAAAACTGATTGTAGGTGTAATATACCGACCTCCAGGCTTGGATCACGATAGAGGAAGACTTCTGTGGGACGAAATTGTTAGGGCTTCTAGACACAATAACGTAGTGATAGTAGGGGATTTTAACTTTAGTCAAATTGACTGGACTTCTTTGACCGGTAATCTGGAGTCCAGTGACTTTATGGAAGTAGTTCAGGACTGTTTTCTGAAGCAGTGTGTGACGGAGCCTACCAGAGGTAATAATTTTCTCGACCTAGTCTTGTCAAATAAAGAAACCCTTGTAAATAATCTGGAGATCACTGAAGAGCTTGGCCAAGTGATCACAAATCCATTACTTTAATATTACATGGGAGTACGAGAATAGGGATAATACGGTAAAAGTTCCTGATTTTCGTTCTGCCGATTATATTGGACTTAGAGAACACCTGTCTAATCTCGACTGGGGTAATCTAGCTAACGATTACGATGGGATCTGCGTGTATGATTTTTCAATAATGTACAATGTGCACAGAGTATGTTTATTCCCAGAGAGAATTTAGGTCAAATAATAACGATCCCAAATGGTTAACAGGAGGCTAAAACATCTATTAGGGAGAAAAGAGGAATTTATAGGCGCATCAAAAGAGATGTTAACCTTATTGACCAATATGTTCAGTTGAAAGAAGTAAAAAAGGGGGTTAGAAAGGCTAAACGTGACTATGAGATTAAGGTTGCTAATGAATCAAAGACTAATCCAAAAGGGTTCTTTCAAGTGTATAGGACGAGGGTGAGGGAAAAGGTAGGACCTCTGAAAATTG
>WNWK01037061.1:0-18733 GCA_009830355.1 Cherax destructor
AGGTGGCAGGAGTATTTTTTAGCCCGAAGGGGAGTATATTATATTGAAATAACCCATCTGGAGTGACAAAGGCTGAAATTTCTGCTGTGTAAGGGGTATCTGATAATACCCTTTAAGTAAGTCCAGTTTACTCACAAACTTTGCCCCTCCCACTGCATCAATCACATCATCCATGTGTGGCAAAGGGTAGCAGTCAGCCTTCGTTACTTCATTTACTCTGCGATAGTCAGTGCACATTCGCATGGATCCATCAGGTTTGGGAACCATCAGGCATGGAGATGCCCACTGACTCTCGCTAGGCACTATAAACTGGTTTTCAAGGAGGAATTTCACTTCTTCCTCCATGTGACATTGTTTTGTTGGGTTCATACAGTAAGGAGCTTGCTTTATTGGAACAGCCTCCCCGACATCCACATCATGGGGTGGGGGGGTAATTGACTTACTTTAGGAATATCCCCAAACAAAGTCGGAAATTCTTGGAGTAACTGAACCAAGTCACAAGCTCCCTGTACACTGAGTCCCTTCATGTGTGCCAAGGGATTTTTGCAAGATGGCTGAATTGCACAGCCTTACTTCTGTTGTTACAGGAAGTTTTTCAGTGTCATCACACTCAACTTGAATGGCGGCAACTCCCGCCCTAGAATGGTACCATTTTAAACGGTTAATATGCATGATTCTTTCTGACTTGCGCCGGCCAGGCATCTTAACCCTCTCAGGGTTTTTGATGTACTAGTACGGCTTACGCGCCAGGGCATTTGACGACTAGTACGCATAAATTCTAGCGCTTCAAATCAAGTGGGAAAGCGCTGGTAGGCCTACATGTGAGAGAATGGGTCTGCATGGTCAGTGTGCGCAGTAGGAAAAAAATCGGGAGCCAGTGGTGCATTGTGGGAACACCATTTCAGTCCACCTTGTCCACCATGAATCGCAGCAAGAAACACCTTACTCCTCGGCGAATTGGGACATTATTATTCCCCAGTGACAGTTCTAACAATGATGGGGATGTCAGTGAAGGTGACTTTCAAGGTTTTGACGTGGTTGTGACTGAAAATAATGAAGATAATACCGGTAATAGTGAGGAAAACCCAAACGACCCACAACCTTCCACCTCTGGTGCTGTGCCGTCTTGTTCACGTTCAATTGTACCAGAATGAAAGAGGAAATTGTTATTTACTCATACCCAGGACTCAGATGTGAGCAATGGTGATGATAGTGATAGTGATTTTGAACTCCAAGGTCAGAAAAGCAGTTCCAGTAGCGAGAGTGAAGTGGAATATTCACCAGTGAAGCATCAGTATATACGACGGTATATGCGCTCTGGTAGTGTGCCATATGCTCTTCCAAGGGTTAGGAGTACATCCCGTGGGGTACAACAGGCACAGATAGTGAAACGAAGATGATAGTGCTGCAATTGGTATGAGAAATGTGCATGCATCTGGTGGTGGTAGTGGTGGTGCCAGGTGGGAGGCACCAGCAGTGGACCATGCTGCCACCCACGCCGCTGACTCAGCTCAGCTACAACAAAGGCCACCCTCACCCACCCACCCAAACACCAATCTGCACAACCACAACAACCTCACAACCTCCACAACCACCTGTCAATATCCAGTACCCACCAACAGACCGCCAATGGGATTGGCAGGGAGCTCAGAATTTTATTCCCAATCCCCATCAGTTTGATGAAAGCCAAAGTGGAATACCCATCTTGTACACTTGGGAACAATGCCACTGAACTGGAATGCTTTGAATTATTCTTTGATGAACCCTGATGGATATTATTGTCAGGGAAAGCAACAGATACTTCGATTACACCATGGCAAACACAATACTTTCACCAGGATCACGTCTACACCAGTGGAAAGAAACAACTGTGGCTGAGATGTATCTTTTCTTTGCCACAATAATGCTTATGTCACATGTTTATAAGCACAGTGTCAAATCATACTGGTCGACAGACCGCCTGATAGATATTATACCAGTGAATCGATTTGTGCTTCTGTTACGCATGTTACATTTCTCAGACAAAACCAGGCCTGACAGAAATGACAGGTTATATAAGATTAGGAATGTGTTTATGTACCTGAAACAGAAATTCAATATGTATTTTTATCCCTTCAGGAAGCTTGTTATTGATGAGTCTTTGATTTTATTCAAAGGTAGACTGTCGTATATACCAAGCAAGAGGAAACGCTTTGGTATAAAGTTGTTTGTACTTTGTGATTGCTACAGTGGTCTTGTATTGGATATTATTGTGTACACTGGAGGTAATACATTGCAAGATACCAGGAAGTTATTGGGTATCTCTGGTGATGTGGTTAGAACAATGATGGAACCATATCTTGGTAAGGGGCATATATTATATACTGATAACTGGTACACAAGCCCTTTACTCAGTGATTTTTTGCGAGTGAACATGATAGATGTGTGTGGTATAGTGCATGCAAATCGTAAGCATATGCCTAGGTTTGATGCAGGCACTCTTAGAGGTGAGGTGCAGGCATTTTCTGTCAATGACATCATGGCAATACGGTGGCAAGACAAACGAGATGTCACACTGTTGTCATCAGTTCACCCTAATGAAATGGCAGACACTGGCAGGGTGAATAGAGAGACCGATGAACCCATTCTAAAACCTGCAGCTGTGATGGACTACACTCTCAATATGCGTTCAGTGGACAAATGTGACATGCAGATTGGGTTTGCTGATTGCGTTCGTAAGAGTTATAATTGGTACATAAAACTCTTTTTTCCATATTCTGACATTTCAATGCTCAATGCTTATAATATGTATAAGCTGAAGACCAGAAACAAACCACCATATGGTGAATTTTGTTTGTCTGTGGTCAGACAAATAATATTCAAGTACCAAGTAATAGCACCTGCAATAGAACACCGCCCACGAAATTATGAACAAATACCCTCTCGTCTGAGGCCTGGTGATCACTACCTAATGAAACTGCCTGCTACTGCTTGCAAGACAAAGGCTCAGAAGAGGTGCCATGTCTGTGCACATACAAAAAAACGTCCTCAACAACACAGAGACACTCGTTTTATGTGTGAGGAGTGTAAAGTACCATTGTGCATGACACCATGTTTCAAAGAGTTCCACAAGCTCCACCACTTCTAGGAACATGTCCAGTGACTGTATATATGTATATATATGATAGAAAAATAGTAATAAACAATCTTTGACATTGTTACTTTTTGTAAACATGTTTTGTAAACAATGTAATGAAAACAAAGTTTGTGTAGTTATTGTGAAGTAAATAACGAGTGAATATTTGAAAAACAGCACTTATATTGGTCTCACAGACCATAAAAGTTATTTGAAAAAGAGAAAAAAAAAATAAAAAAAAATTTCCGGCCAACCGGCAGTCACCGATGTTGCCATACATGGCTCATTTTCTCTCAACTTCAATCATCTATATCTCTCTAAGTATTGATCACAGAAATGTTTTTTTTAGCCTATTAGATTTAGAAAAAAACTATTATTTCATAAGAAATTTTTTTTTTTTTTTTTTTTTAATTTCTCGACCCTGAGAGAGAGTTAAGAATTGAGGCCTCGACCCTGAAAGAGTTAACTACATAATTGAGCCCAGACCTGCCTGTGACAACAAAGGGTCCATCAAAACGTGCAGCCAAGGCATGTCCTGGGAACTGAGCTGCATAGGCTAGCCCCCTTCTTCCAACACTGAAGGACCTGGGCGCCCTTGGTTGTCCGCGACTTTGTTCCTCTGGCCACGTTCCTAAAAGAGTCTTCCGCGAAGCCTCTCTGCCTGCCAGCCAATGTTCCTGAGAAGAAGGCTCTTCCGCGGGAATGACCATATACGAGCTCAAAGGGACTGAAACTGAGAGATTCTTGGGTGCTTTCCCCACGGCAAACAAAAGAAAGGGATCCCCTCGTCCCAATCACTAGTGTTATCCATACAATAAGCTCGCATCATTGTCTTAAGGGTTTGATGAAATCTTTCTACTACCCCCTGAGATTGAGGGTGATAGGCAGTTGAAAATTTAGGCTGTACAGTCAACCCTCCATTTTCGTGTATCTCTGTTTTCGTGTGTTTCAGTTTTCGTGCAGTTTTTTCGGGGAAATTTTCCCTCCGTTTTCGTGTATTACCTCTGTTTTTGTGCTTGGTACGGAACCTGTCCACCAGTGCCCCGCACATACAAAGCCCGCTAGACCGCCACCCATGCACATTGTCACGCAGTGTAGCATTGTTTATGCTTGAGTGAAAATCATCCCAGGAGTTCATACCAAACATTTATTAACAATTCATTGTTTTTGGCCCTTGATTATTGTGTGTGACTACTAAATAAGCTACCATGGGCCCAAAGAAAGCTCCTAGTGCCAGTCCTTTGGTAAAGAAAATGAGAAACACGATGGAATTTAAGAGTGTAGCATGCATGCAGGGAGTGTAGCATGTAGCATGTGCAGGGAGTGTAGCATGCATGCAGGGAGTGTAGCATGCATGCAGGGAGTGTAGCATGTATGCGAGGGAGTGTAGCATGTATGCAGGGAGTGTAGCATGTATGCAGGGAGTGTAGCATGTATGCAGGGAGTGTAGCATGTATGCAGGGAGTGTACCATGTATGCAGGAGTGACCATGTATGAGAGTGTACCATGTATGCAGGGAGTGTAGCATGTATGCAGGGAGTGCTATGAGGAGGTACATGTATGCAGGGAGTGTACATGTATGCGGGGGCATGGCAGGGAGTGTAGCGGCATCAGTGACCGGATAAGGACTTGGTGCCTAAATTCCTTATGGAAGGGATTCCCTTCCAAACAATAGCCTCTTCCTTCTTCCCTCCTCCCTCTCTTCCATCCAGCAACATCAGTCTTCAATAAAGGTAAGTGTCACATTCAGTTCATTCATTTGTGCATGTAAATCTATCTTTAAGGCCCAATTTTTTTTTTTTTTTCAAACTTCTGGGTTTCTGGAACGGATTAATTGAATTTCCATTATTTCTTATGGGGAAAATGGTTTCAGTTTTCATGTGTTTCAGTTTCAGTGCATCCCTCACGAATGGATTATGCACGAAAACGGAGGGTTGACTGTACATCTAACCCTTTAACACATTTCTAAATAGTTTTGAAGTAAAGTTAGACCCTTGATCTGTTTGTACCTCCCGAGGAAAGCCAACATGAGAAAAGAACTTCATCAAAGCCCTTAAGACTACACGAGCTGTTATCTTACGTAGAGGGACTGCTTCCTGATACCTGGTAGTGGAGCAAATAATCGTAAGTAAATAATTACTTCCCATTCTGGTCCTTGGGAAAGGACCAACTACATCCACTACCAGCTTGCTGAAGGGTTCACCTGGTGCTGAAATAGGCTGAAGGGGAACAGGTTTAATGCTCTGATTAGGTTTTCCTATAAACTGGCAGGTATGACAGGTCTTTATATATTCTCCTACCGTCTCCCACAGCCGAGGCCAGAAGAAGTGCTTGGAAACCCTAGATATTGTTTTAGCAATACCTAGGTGGCCACATAGAGGTGTGTCATGTGCTAAGCTAAGAACATGGTTTCTATAAGGCTCAGGCACCACAACCTGGTGACAAAAACTTTGCTCTCCTTCTACTGGTACTGCAACCGCAGGTGCCTTCTTCATTAAAATACCTTTCCTGAAATAGAAACATTTACTTAAACATAAAGATTCCTCCTCAGTCACAGCTGAGGCTCTGATTGATTTAAGAGTGTCATCACTCCCCTGTGCAGCAATTAATTGCATCATAGTAGGCCCAATCTCCTTCTCACCACTTCCCTGATCCACGCACTGATTAGGCTCGACTCTGGTTGGGGCGTCCTTTTCTTCTGTTGACTGCAGTTCAACATCAGAAAATAGGGTTTCCAAACCTAAGTCTTCACCATCCTCAGGAGAAGTATCAGGATTACCCTTGGTAGCCTGGTCACGAGTCATACTTCTTGTGATGGCACCAACAGGAAAAGGTCTGGCAGGGTTTCCCTAGCCTTCTCCCAAACTTTGGGGTTTGGTTCACCCCACACTAGTGGTTCCTCACTGTCTAACAGACCCATTGCGTTATTCTCCAATAAGAGGTTAACTCCTTCAAAGGGAATCTCATCTGAAATACCTACAGGGAGATAGCCAACTTGGTATGCGGATTCTACCCATAATTTGTGTACTGGTGTTCTTATGGTCGAACCTGTAATACCCTTCAATAATATATCTACCCCTGTATATGTATCATTAGACACAGGCAGCACTCCAGCACAAAGTAAGGAGTAGGTGCTACATCCATCTCTCAAGGACAATATGTTCTCAACTCTTCCCACATCCTTATGCAAGGCAACTGTGGATTTACTAGAAAATATCCACATCCTGGGGTCTAGACCCCTCAAAAATTCCTCCTCACCTTGTTTTGAAGACTTAATGCAGGCAACTGGATGTGTCCTTTCCTGATCTCGCCATCTAGAAAAGCAAAACTTTTGTGTGTGTCCAGTTTTGTTACAGTAGTAACAGGTATAATTCTTAAAGGTATTTTTACCATTTGGTGTAGGACTGGTACTGTGTGCTCGAGGAACTGAAACATTATTTGATGGTCTAGGTAAACTTTGAGCTCCAGATGACTTACCTTTTCTTTGTATTCGATGGGATGCCTCAGCCCTCATTTGTCCCTGAAAATTCTTGTCCCACTTACCTTTATGACCATAGGATTTGGAATAAGGTTTAGAAAAAACAGGGAAATTTTTCGAAGGAGCATGACTGTTTTTACTTACCAATTCCTTACGAGCTAAGAATCTGGGTTTTTGTCCTCCAAATATTCTCTAAGGTCAACAGGAATTGCATTGTACAATTCCTCATGAACAGTTAGGTCTACTAATTTGTCAAAGTCCCTGTTCACTCCTTTTGAACCAACCCATTTCTTAAACAGGAACAGTTTCATTCCCAAACTCAGTTAAGGTCTGCCCATCCTAAATTTGACTTCTGAACTTTGCCTATATTTCTAGGTATCATTTGGTATGCAAGCAATACTACTCCTTTATCTTTCATAGTCGAAAATTCTCCCTTCCAGAGTCTCTACTCTGGAATCCTTACCTACAAGCTTCGTGCAAACTATGGTAGCCCATTGCTGTTTGGGCCATCTTTGCTCAAGCAGTCTTCTCAAAAGGAAATATCTGTCTGGGTCACTCTGTAAATTTAAGGACAAAATGTGCAGCTTTAGCTATGTTAAGTACTGCCCATGTTCTTGTTCTGAATCTCCTAACCTTGACTACTCTCCTTAGCTTCTAGTAATTTTCTTCTGCTTCTATCAAAGCTAGCTTAAGCCTTATCATCTCTTCATTATAATAATAAAATAATAATACTTTATTGAGACATGGTACAATGATACATGGTAGACAAGATATATTTAATGAGATGTACATGCCAAGCTCTAATACAGTAGACCCTGTTAACGAATACCGAAACTGCTAATTATGAAGTATAATTTTGTAGTTCTTGTGGAAGTGTATTTTTGGGGTCTGAAATAGACTAACCTATAAATTTTCTTAAGGAGTAAATTCTTCGTAATGGCACTGGCAGACTTCAGGGTGAAGTTTTTACGAAACTCGGGGGTCCACTGTATGCTGTGCATTGCGGGCATTCTTAAGACTACTTTATTCTAGACTACATGGTAAAAAGTTATGGTTGACAATTTATAAAATAAGTATAATTGTGTATCTAAGTTATAAAGTTTGAATATAAGTTGAACATATCAATTAATTGTAGCAATGCAACTAATTGAGTGAGATAACAATTTAAAACAATTAGTTGCATTGCAGTTACAGTTTACGTGGTCATTATAATGTAAATGTTATGGTAATAGTTAGCTTAGTATGTATTATTCATAACAGGTTTTTACATTTAAGTGATTAGTCAGGTTGTTACATTAAGTGATTATTCTACTTTGTTGAGAATGTTTGATATTGAGCATTTAGCTTTGGGTGAGAAGGTGATTTTTTAGCATCGTTTTGAATTGGGATACAGGCAGGGTTTCTTTGGCAATGACAGGTAATGCATTCCAAATTTTTGTGCCTTTTATATGCATTGAGTTTTTACATAGTGTTAGATGGACACGGGGAACATCGAGGAGTGATCTGTGTCTAGTGTTATGGTCATGTGTCCTGTTAAAATTGGTAAGGAGAAGTTTGAGTGGTGGGTTAATATTTGCATAGAGTGTTCTATGTAAGTAATAGGCACAGTAAAAAGTATGGATGTCTTGTATGGTGATTAAGTTTAGGTTTTTGAATATTGGTGGAGTATGTTGTCTGGAGTGTGAATTTGTTATCATTCTCACCTGGAGTAGGTGATCCCTCATTGTCACTGTTAACAGACATGTTTACTGGTGAATTATTTACCTCCTCACTGAAGCCAGAAAAGTCTAAAGATTCAGCTTCTGACATATTTTTTATCCTTAAAATCCTGCTTCCCTCTTACAATATCAATGGACAAGTTGTTCCCACAGGTACAGAAAATAACACAAGTTCAATGTAAAATATGCACATAGCACTTTACCATAACCACAAACAAAATGTGTTACTCACCCTTTATCCCCACTCTGAGAAAAACAACCTGTAAACTAATATATGAAAACAACCTTCCACTGACACCACCTTGGTAAATTTTACAAGGTAAATTTTATCCTACCAGAAACACGTAACTGTTACCCCATACCAGTACAGTGGTACCTCGACTTACGATGGTCCCCAAACTCACCGTTTTATGTAAGTTTATTTTTTTAAACGCTTTTGTAAGTGTAATTTTGGGGATCTAAAAGGACTAGTCTATTTTATATCATTCCTTAAGGGGATAAATTCATTTGGTAATGGCACTTGAACAGTATTCTGGAATGAAAAAATATCGTAAGTCGAGGTACCACTGTACATATATTTCAAAGAATGTTTTGAGTTATTTTAACAGTCAAATAACTCTTCCGGTCAAGGCCCCCATGTTATGTTATTTTCCCTTACTTTATGATCAAGGTTCTCCTACATGTACTAGTGTGGGGGTAGTAATAACAGTAACAGTAAGGTCTTATAGTCTAGGGAGGATACTTACATTCATGATTCTCTGCTGCATCTGAAAAAAAACTTTACCATCCCTCTCCATGGATTATTTAAACCACCATTAACAAAATAGAGTCTATTTAGAGATACACTATTTACATATATATTTACACTAGTCAGATCTTATTCATAACATGACCCATAGCAGTCACATGTTACTAACATCTCCAAACCACATGGCATGGTCCACCTCCACACTTAATACCCCATTTTCTCCACATCACTCCTACCCTCAGTGTCTTGACACACTATAACTCATAGGTTATGCTGGCTGCTTCAATTTAACACATATCTCCCTTACTTCTGGAACACCATTCTGCCCAGAAACATATCAACAAAGCCCAGTCTCCACTACCAGTTCTACCTTGCAGCCATCTTGGGAAGAGAGAGAAAGAGGGAGGAGCTTCTCCCTCTTCAAAACACAAAACAGAAGACTGTCAACTTGCACACACTACATATGTACCCACAATACATCTTATTTACTTACAATGAGACATGCAACTTTATAAACTACTTATTTAAATGTGTGTATTTATAACCTATTATATTGAGAAAATCAGGTTAATTCAGCTTCTTTTTAAGTCTTAACGATGGCCTGACCTCAAAACCTCATTAAGCAAAATTGTGATCAATTCAATATAATTAGTAATAGTAATACAGTCATACCTCGGTTAACGATGTAGTCGGATAGCGATAAATTCGGTTAACGATATTTTTGACGTAAAAAAAATGACTCCCGTTAACGATGTTTGCTTCGGTTAATGATATTCATACCGGACGCGTCCGCGTGGCGCCCAGCTGTGTGGGCACTCCAGGGAGCGTCAGTGTGCTATTGTTTACAAGCGAGAGCGACCACCACCCACTCCACCCACGCATTCATACCAGTATATTGTCATTATTCCACTGTTTTTAGTGCTTGCAACTGCTAAATAAGCTACCATGGGTCCAAAGAAAGCTCCTAGTGGTAAGCCTGTGGCAAAGAGGCTCAGAAATACAGTAGAACTGAAGAAGGAGATAATAGAAAAATATGAAAGTGGAGTGCGTATCACTGAGCTGGCCAGGCTGTATGGTAAAGCCTATTCTACCATCGCTACCATTGTGGCCAAGGAAAATACACGTAAAATCAAGGAAGCTGTTGTTGCGAAAGGTTCATTTGTGATCACAAAACAGAGATCACAAGTGCTGGAAGATGTGGAAAATTTGTTGTTGGTGTGGATCAACGAGAAACAGTTAGCAGCAGATAGTGTTTGAGGCAATAATATGTGAAAAGCAAGGCAGTTGCATGATGATCTCGTTAAGAAAATGCCTGCAACAAGTGCTGAAGTGAGCGAATGTAAAGCCAGCAGAGGCTGGTTTCAAAAATTTAAGAATCGAAGTGGCATACATAGTGTTGTGAGGCATGGTGAGGCAGCCAGTTCTGACAAAAGTGAGGCTGAAAAATATGTGCCTGAATTCCAGGAGTACATAGAGGCTGAACAATTCCTCCCCCAACAAGTGTTTAATTGTGATGAAACAGGCCTGTTTTGGAAGAAAATGCCCAACAGGACCTTCATTACTCAGGAGGAAAAGGCACAGCCAGGACATAAGCCTATGAAAGACAGGCTAACTTTGATGCTTTGTGCTAATGCCAGTGGTTATTTTAAAGTGAAGCCTTTACTGGTGTATCTTTTTGAAAATCCCCGAGTGTTTGGCAGATGCGGTATCACCAAGTCTAACTTGTGTGTGATGTGGAAGTCTAACAAAAAGGCATGGGTCACAAAAGACATTTTCTTAGAGTGGTTCAATGGCGTGTTTGGCCCCAGTGTGAAGAAATATCTCCAGGAAAATAATTTGCCACTTAAGTGCCTCCTGATAATGGACAATGCTCCTTGTCATCCTCCAAACTTGGTAGAAAATTGTGGAGGAGTTTAAATTCATCAAAGTGAAGTTCTTGCCCCTAATACCACTCCTCTCCTCCAGCCCATGGACCAGCAGGTCATTTCCAACTTTAAAAAACTCTACACCAAAGCAATGTTTCAAAAGTGCTTTGATGTGACCACAGACATGAATATAACCCTAAGAGACTTTTGGAAAAACCATTTCCATATCCTGCATTGTGTAAACCTTATAGGTAAGGCTTGGGAGGGAGTGACTACCAGGACTTTGAACTCTGCCTGGAGAAAATTGTGGCCAGACTGTGTCCTAGAGAGGGATTTTGAAGGTTTTGGGGATGAGCCTCAGAACCCTGAGCCTGAGCCTCTTGTGGAAGAAATTGTGGAAATGGGCAAGTCTATGGGGTTGGAGGTGAGTGGTGAGGATGTGGAACAGTTGGTGGAGGAGCACAAGGAAGAGCTAACCACTGAAGATCTGCAAGAGCTTCAACAGCAACTGCAACAAGAGACCACAGGTCAGGACAATGGTTCAGAGGAGGAGGAGGTGGAACCGAGATGGAAGAAGGTGCCTTCTTCAAGGATTAGGGAGATCTGTGCCAAATGGACTGATGTGCAAGGCTTTATGGATGAATATCACCCTAACGATGCTGTTGCAGGCCGTGCTGGCAACCTGTACAATGAAACAGTGGTGTGTCATTTCAGGGATGTGTTAAAGAATCGCCAGAAACAGAGCTCCCTGGACAGATTTATTGTTAGAGAGAGGTCCAGTGACTCTCAAGCTGGTCCTAGTGGCATTAAAAGAAAAAGGGAAGTAACCCCTTCCAAACACTAGCATACTACTCCACCTTCTCCCCTCCTCCCGTCCTCCACACATCAACAACTCTTCAATAAATGTAAGTGACATGTTATTGTACTATATTTACATGTGTATTTATTTAATGTTCATTAAATTGTGTATTATTTAATGTCAAAAAGTTCTAAAAAAAATATTTTATTTTACTACTTTTGGAAGTCTTGGACGGATTAATTTTATTTCCATTATTTCTTATGGGGAAAATTGATTTGGTTAACGATTGATTCGGTTAAAGATATGCCCTCTCTGACGGATTAATATCGTTAACCGAGGTATGACTAGTTTATTTGGACATGATACAAAGAATTACAATGGGTTATGAGATGTTAGGAGGTGTACATGCCAAAAGCCCCTAATATGCAGGGCATTTTGGGCAGACTTAAAATTAACTTAAAACTAAATTTTAAGAATTTTAGTAAATAGTTTACAATATAAGTATAGTTGAGTATTTAAGCTATGAAATTTGAACATAATTTGAACATGACATTTTTGAAACAATAGTTTTATACTTTTGGATCATTTACAGTTTTATATGTCTTTATAATAGAATTATTAAATAAGATTAAACAAATTAAATCTATAATTTGTTTGTTTTTCATTAACAGTTTATATGGTCATTAGATGAGTTACAAGGAGCACAAGGGTACATGAGGATGGATTTCTTTATATTAGGTGGTTTATACATTATAAGATATAACATGGCATATACATTATGAGGTACAGTGGACCCCGGTTAACGATCATGTAAGTATAATATTGTAAGTGCTTGTGGAAGTGTATTTTTGGGGTCTGTAATAGACTAACCTACGTGACATTATTTCTTAAGGAAGTAAATTCATTCGGTAATGGCACTTGAGCAGGCTTCTGCAATGAATTTTGATCGTTAGCCGGGGGTCCACTGTATTCATGTTACTTAATTACATCAATACATGTTGGGTCCTATAGCCCCATAACACCTACCTACGACTACTCGCTCTCTTTTACTCGATCACTTCCAATCGCATGCTCATGCCGTTGCTGTTTATATAGATGGTTCTAAATCTCCTGATGGTGTTGGGTTCACGGCAGTGTTCCCTGACGATGTTGCCCAAGGACATTTGTTAGACTTGGCTAGTATTTTCTGCTGAGTTGTATGCCATCCTCATAGCGCTTCTCTGTATTACATATACAGTGGACCCCCGGTTAACGGCCTGCTCCAAACACTAACAATTATGTAAGTGTATTTTTGTAAGTGCTTTTGTAAGTGTATGTTTGGGGGTCCAAAAGGACTAATCTAATTTACATTATTCCTTATGTTAATAAATTCGTTCGTAACGGCACTTGAACAGCATTTTGGAGCGAATTATGGCCGTTAACCGGGGGTCCACTGTATATGTCTCCTTCGACGTTTGTGATCATTTCAGACTCCCTCAGTACCTTACAAGCCATTAAACAATTTGATTCCACTCATCCATTATAATAATAATAATAATAATAATAGTTTATTTAGACATGGTACAATGATACATAGTTAGGTAGACATGATACATATGTATAAATGAGATGTACATGCCAAAAGCCCCTAATATGCTGTGCATTGCGGGCATTCTTAGGATTATTTAATAGTAGACTACATGGTAAAAAATTATGGTTGATAATTTATAAAATAAGTATAATTGTGTATCTAAGTTATAAAATTTGAATATAAGTTGAACATAATAATTTATTAATTGTAGCAATGCAACTAATTGAGTGAGATAACAATTTAAAACAATTAATTGCATTGCAGTTACAGTTTACGTGGTCATTATAATGTAAATGTTATAGAAACAGTTAGCTTAATATGTATTATTCATAACAGGTTTTTACATTTAAGTTATTAATCAGGTTTTTACATTTAAGTGATTATTCTACTTTGTTGGGAATGTTTGATATTGAGCATTTAGGTTTGGGTGAGAAGGTGGTATTTTAGCATCGTTTTGAATTGGGGTACAGGCAGGGTTTCTTTGGCAATGACAGGTAATTAATTCCAAATTTTCGTGCCTTTTATATGCAATAAGTTTTTACATAGTTTTAGATGGACACGGGGAACATCGAGGAGTGATCTGTGTCTAGTGTTATGGTCATGTGTCCTGTTAAAATTGGTAAGGAGCAGTTTGAGTGGTGGGTTAATATTTGCATAGAGTGTTCTATGTATGTAATAGGCACAGTAAAAATTATGAATGTCTTGTATGGTGAGTAAGTTTAGGTTTTTTAATATTGGTGGAGTAGGTTGTCTGGAGTGTGAATTTGTTATCATTCTAACTGCTGCCTTTTGTTGTGTTATTAATGGTCTGAGATGAGTTATTGATGTAGAGCCCCATGCGCAGATTCCATAGGTGAGGTAGGGGTAAATGAGTGAGTGATATAGGGTAAGGAGAGCTGGTTGTGGAACATAGTACCGTATCTTGGATAGTATTCCCACGGTCTTTGAGACTTTCTTGGAAATTTGTTGTATATGTGTCTGAAATTTGAGGCCACTGTCAAGATGGATTCCTAAGAATTTTCCCTCTGTGAGTTTTGTGATAGGGGACCCGTTTATCATTGTTAAGTGGTGAGTTTGTAGCTCTGTTCCCAAACTGAATAAAATAGGTTTTATCAATATTGAGAGTAAGTTTGTTAGTCATCATCCAGGTAGATATTTTCTGCAATTCAGTATTTACAGTGTTGGCTAGTTTGTCTGAGCTTGGGTGCGAGATAACGTATGTAGTGTCATTTGCAAATAGTATGGGTTTGAGTAGTTGAGATGCATTTGGTAGGTCGTTAATGTAAATGAGAAAGAGAAGTGGGCCAAGAACACCTCCCTGTGGGACACCTACTGTAATAGTTGCACCGTGTGGCTAGCAAAAACAAAGACGTCATTTTCTGTTTGGTCTCTGGACACGTTAATGTGCAGGGCAATGAACAAGTGGATGCTGCTGCACGGTCAGCAGTACATGAGCTTCCAGTTTCCTATATAGGTATTCCGTTCAGAGATTATTTTCCAGTCATCTCTGCCCATCTTCGCGGCCATTGGCAACAACGGTGGTCAGGCATGCACCACAATAAATTGCACTCTATTAAACCGCTTTTAGGTTTGTGGCCATCTTCTTACCACCATTGCTGTACACAGGAGACTGCGCTCTCCCGTCTCCGCATTGGCCATATTCGCCTTACCTATGGGTATCTCATGGACCGACACCCTATTCCTCTTTGTGAGGTTTGTCGGGTCACTATTTCGGTTCTTCACTTTCTTGTAGATTGCCTGGTTTACTAGTGAGCTCGTAGGATTTACCTCCAACACCACCGCCACCCTACCACTCTTATCTTATCTTCCCTTCTTGCAGATGGCCCTGCCTTTGCCTTACAATCACTTTTTGACTTTTTGTCAGCAACTGCTATACTATACGAAATTTGGCACATAGCTTTAGCGTCCCTTCCACCCCTTTTCTCCCCTCACCTCTGATCCCCTCTCCACCTAGCTGTTTATAGCCCCTTCATTATTTTCTGCCCCACAGCGCTGTATGACCCATGTTGGTTTAACGCTTTCTTTGATTATAATAATAATAATACTGATGCTGCTTTTGTTTTTAAAAATATTGCTTAAAACTAGCTTCAGGCTATGTATACAAGTTGTATCTGAAATATAAATGGATTTCATGTTTAGAATTGGGTCCCATCCCCAAGCTATCTCATTATATTACAAAATCCAAATTCAGAGACACTCCTGGTCCCAAGCAATTTAAATAAGTGATACTCAACCTGTGTGTGTGTGTGGATGGATGTTGTATTCACCTATTTGTTGTTGCAGGGGTCAATTCACAGCTCCTGGCCCCACCTCTTCGCTAGTTACTACTAGGTCCACTCTCTTCCTGCTCCAAGAGCTTTTAATGTACCTCTTCTTAAAGTTATGTATGGATTCTGCCTCCATTACATCACTTTCAAGATTGTTCCACTTCCTGACAACTATATGACTGATAAAATGCTTCCTAACATCCCTGTGACTCATCTGAGTTTTCAGCTTCCAGCTGTGACACCTTGTTGCTGTGTCCAATCTCCGAAATATTCTGTCCCTTTCCACCTTGTCAATTCCTCAGTATTTTATGTCATTATCATGTCTTCCCTGTCCCTCCTGTCCCCTAGTGTCATCATGTTGATTTCCCTTAACCTCTCCTCATACGACATACCTCTTAGCTCTGGAGCTAGTCTTGTTACAAATCTTTGCACTTTCTCCAATTTCTTGACATGCTTGGCCAGGAATGGATTCCATAGTGTCATAAATGACTTCTTACTTGGGTGTTGAAACACTTCTTAGGTTTGTTAGGCACCCATATGCTGCAGCAGTTATTTGGTTTATGTACATCTCAGGAGATGTGCTTGGTATGATGCTCACCCCAAGATCCTTTTCCTTGAGTGAGGTGTGCAGCCTTTGACCCTCTAGCATGTACTACATCTGCTGTATTCTTCAGCCTTCCCCAAGCTTCATGACTTTGCACTTGGTGGAGTTAAACTCCAGGAGCCATTTGTTGGATAAGGCTTGCAGCTTGTCTAGATCTCTTGTAGTCTTACCTGATCCTTGTCTGCTTGAATTCTCTGCATTATAATAATAATAATAACCTTCACATCGTCTGCAAACAGGGACACCTCTGAATCTATCCCTTCTGTCATGTCATTCACATATGCCAGAAAGAGCACCAGCCCTAGGACTGACCCTTGTGGGATCCTGCTCATCACCTGTGCCCAATCTGACACCTCATTACGTACCATTACTCATTGTATCCTTCCTGTCAAGTATTCCCTGATCCACTGCAGTACCTTTTCTGTTATTCCTGCCTGCTCCTTTAGCTTTTGCACTAATCTCTTGTGTGGAACTGTGGCAAAAGCCTTCACAGTCCAAGCAAATGCAGTCTACCCATCCCTCTCTCTCTATTTACCACTCTTCTCCTGATAACCTTCTCCATGACTTTACATACTGTACATGTCATTTGTGTGGGTATGTATGTGGGGGGGTTGTGTGGGTGTTTATGTGTGTGGGGTGGTTGTATGGGTATGTGTGTTATTTATTTATTTATTTTAAGTAGTTTTAAGTGTGGGAACTAGGTGGTTGTCTGCTACTCATACTGAACAGAATCAGTGTGAAGAAATATCATAAGATTTTTATGACCCTATTGTATCCATATCTCTAGCAATGAATTATCCTACAGGCAAATAAACAATCTAATAAGTCTCGATCAGCATTCAACTTCCCTGTGGGTAGCTCATTGTACCAGGCTTCACGTGTTCTCCTTGATGGAATCATCACTCCTTCACACACTAGACAGGTATTTTAATTAAAACTTTGTTTATGTATTAAATGTTACATTAGTGTATATATTTTGAAATAAGCCAACATTTTCTTATTAAGATTGGGTGACCCAAAGAAGGAAATACATTCACCATCACTCACTCATTAGCTGCTTTGGTGGAAGTGGGCAGACATCATAATTCAAATAATCGTCTAGACAGCAACACTCACGACCATAAGATTAAGAATGAGAAGTTTATTTTGACATGATACAGTGGACCCCCGAAAATCGCCCTAATCTTCCAGGAGCTAGGCCTAAAATTGAACTGGCGATTTTTGAACCCTTATTTCCCATAAGAAATAATGTAAATACAATTAATCCGTTCCACCCAAAAATATTCACCAAAAATTCATTTTTTTAAAGAATAAATACTATAGTTTTACATACAGAAAACAATGAGAAATAAATATAAAGCACTAATTTTAATGGATAAATGAACAGTTAAATCAGTTTTACCTTTACTGAAGACTCTTGTTGGCGTATGAGAGAGGCAGGAGTTTGTTTGGAGGCAGGACAAGATAATCCTTCAATATGACAATAATATCAACCCTACAGCTTATTTATCTAGCACAATTCATCTAATATGACATAATAAACAATATTAATAACATAGAAACATGATATAAACTCTAGAACGAATAAAATGTTATTAAGAGTGGAAGGACTGGTGGAGGTGTTGTTGTTGTTGGGTGTAAGGGCCACTGACCATAAGCCGTGGTGGTGGTCGGCTGCAGCAGAAAGCCACCACCACTATTCACACAAACAACTGTACATAATTTATAAATAAGAAATATTTACACTTTAATTTATAAATAAGAAATACAGTGGTACCTCGACTACGATGGTCCCCAAACTCATCCTTTTATGTAAGTTTATTTTTTAAACCTTTTGTAAGTGTAATTTTGGGGATCTAAAAGGACTAGTCTATTTTATATCATTCCCTTTGGGGATAAATTCTTTTGGAATGGGCACTTTAACAGATTCTGGAATGAAAAAAAATCAAGTCAGGGCCACTGTATTTCACTTTAATTTATAAATAAGAAATATTCACACTTATATAAATAAAAAATTTAATTCCTTGGGGGGATGTTGGCAGAGGGCAGCTCTGGTCTCAGTGTCCCTAACCTCAAACAAACAATAGGGTTATGTTTCGTGCGTGATTTTCTATCGATTAATGAACATTGCTACACTGTTAATGCTAACTTTATCGCTGGCTGGTGTATTTTTTTTGCTTGTCTCTTTTGTATCAAAATATTGTAGAATCACTGGGAAAGGACATTCCCCCCTCTTCCTCCTCCCTTTGGATTTTACTACAATTTCTTTCTTCAATTCTGTGTTTGTCACTTTCTTTGGGCCCATGGTGGCTTATATCACAGTCACAATCAATAAACAAGCACTAAACACAATGAATTTATTGGATAAACAAAGCTAGACTGCTACCACCCCGCACGCAAGAATGGGGCAGGCGGACAGGTCAACACGGGCCGAATCGGGGAAAATTAAAAAAACAACAATTTTGAGCGGGCCAATAATCAGACCCCCTATTTTAGGTCCACTGTACATGGTTTTCAGAAGAATATGAAAAAAGGGGGGAATGCCGCC
>WNWK01037062.1:0-18733 GCA_009830355.1 Cherax destructor
GGATGGGGAGGACTGGTGGTTGTGGTTTGGGAGTACTGGTGGTAGTGGTTGAAGAGGACGGGTGGTTGTGTTTAGGAGAGGTCTGGTGGTTGTGGTTGGGGAGGACTGGTGGTTGTGGTAGGAGAGGACTGGGTGTTGTTGTTGGAGGAATGACTGGTTGTTGTGGTTGGGGAGGAATGGTGGTTGTGGTTGGGGACGACTGATGGTTGTGGTTGGGGAGGGCCGGTGGTTGTGGTTGGAGAGGACTGGTGGTGGTTGTTGGGGAGGACTTGTGGTTATGATGGACTATTGGTTTTGGTTGGGGAGGACTGGTTGTTGTTGTTGGGGAGGACTAGTGGTAGTGGTTGAAGAGGACGGGTGGTTGTGGTTAGGAGAGGTGTGGTGGTTGTAGTTGGGGAGGACTGGTGGTTGTGGTTGGGGTGGACTGTTGATTGTAGTTGGGAAGCACAGGTGGTTGTTTTTGGTAAAAGATTGATAGTTTATTTCTTGGGGAGGACTAGTTGTGGGTGGGTTAGGACTGGTGGGTGTGGGTGGGGGAGGACTGGTGGTTGTGGGTGGGGGACGACTGTTTGTTGTGGTTGGGGGGGGATTGAGCTTAAATTGAGCGTTGTGGTTGTGGAGGACTGGTGGTTGTGATTGGGGAGGACTGGTGGTTATTGTTGGGGAGGACTGGTGGTTGTGGTTTGGGAGGACTGGTGGTTGTGGTTGAGGGAGGACTGGTAGTTGTTGTTGGGGGAAGACTGGTGTTTGTGGTTGGGGAGGACTGGTGGTTGTGGTTAGGGAGGACTGATGGTTGTGGTTGGGGAGGACTGGTGGTTGTTGTTGGGGAAGACTGGCAAAGCAAAAATAATAGCAAGAAAGTGTAAGAATTTTGAACCCTGTATTAACCATCCTGGACTGGAAACGAAGCCACTGGAAACAAAGCCAGTAGCGGGCTTACCAAAGCCACAGATACTGAAGCCAACAAAAAAATTTCCCATCTAAGCGACAAATAACATAACATCATTTGTTTTGGCAAACATTCAGGGTCTTCAACCAAGTAACAAAAACGAAATACCGTTCATTAGTGGTCTGTACTGCAGTGTTTGGTGCCTTTACAGAAACCGACGAAAAAAGGCTACATTGACAACGAAATATGGATTGTTAGGTACAAACTACTCAGTTGTGACAGAATATAAAAACAGACGACAAGGGAGGGTTGGACTGCATGTCAGAGTCGCGCACATGCAGCCAGGTACTGAATGTTGTTGTCGAAACTTTGGTGGTTAAAAATTAAAAATCTAAATCTAGTTATTGTCATTGTATATAAGCCACCAGATGCTACTTCGCAGCAGTTCAAAGACCAACTACTGAAAACTTAGTACTGTTTCATAGATATATCAAACCCAGCCCCGAATAAACTCACTAAGAGACTTAAGTTTAAGTCAATTAAAAATGGAAGAATGGAGAACAGAATGTAATATTAGAAAGATCCCAGGAGCTAATTTGAATGAACAGTCTCGCACAGCTGAACTACTAAGTCTCTACACTTTATGTCAGCAAAGACAGAACCAACCAGACTAAAAAATGCCCAGACTTTATTTTCATTAATAATGAAGACCTATTTCAGAACATTATAATGTCAAATGCAGTAAACTCAGAACATAACTTGACATAAGTTCAGACATTCCTACCCACTGGTCATAACCAGCAAAGCTTACTCATTCATGAGGGCATATTAAAACTTCAGACCAATAACCCTAACTTCCCACATTAACAAAATTTTTGAAAGGGTTTTATTAAGAAGCAAGATTACAAATCACTTGGAATCGCAGAATTCGCACAACCCAGATCAACATGGATTCAGAAGAGGCTGCTTCTGCCTTTTGCGATTGCTAGACCAATATGACATAGTCTTGGATGCACTTCAAGAAGAAACACTGCAGCAGACCTACTGGCCCCTGCGAGGCAATCCAAGTCTCCTGGAGTTTACCTGGAGAGAATTCCAGGGGTCAACGCCCCCGCGGCCCGGTCCGTGACCAGGCCTCATGTTGGACCAGAGCCTGATCAACCAGGCTGTTACTGCTGGCCGCACGCAGTCCAACGTATGAACCACAGCCTGGCTGGTCAGGTACCGACTTTAGGTGCCTGTCCAGTGCCTGCTTGAAGACAGCCAGGGGTTTGTTGGTAATCCCCCTGATGTATGCTGGGAGGCAGTTGAACAATCTTGGGCCCCTGACACTTATTGTGTTGTCCCTCAACGTGCTAGTGGCACCCCTGCTCTTCATTGGGGGGATGTTACATCGCCTGCCGAGTCTTTTGCTTTCGTAGGGAGTGATTTTCGTGTGCAAGTTTGGTACTAATCCCTCGAGAATTTTCCATGTGTATATAATAATATATCTCTCCCGCCTACGTTCTAGAGAGTACAGGTTTAGGAACTTCAAGCGTTCCCAGTAATTGAGGTGGTTTATTGCAGTTATGCGTGCCGTGAAGGTTCTCTGCACATTTTCAAGGTCATCAATTTCACCCTCCGGCTTAAGCCAATGCCCCAACCCAGCCAGGTCAGGTCACATTCACTTAAGGAAGGAGCATGGCATCTGACCTAGTAGCACAAGCTAGTCAGGTCCAACTCACACCCACCCGCACCCACTCATGTATTTATCTAACCTATTTTTAAAACTACACAACGTTTTAGCCTCTATAACTGTATTCGGGAGTTTGTTCCACTCATCAGCAACTCTATTACCAAACCAATGCTTTCCTATATCCTTCCTGAATCTGAATTTATCCAACTTAAAGTCATTGCTGCGAGTCCTGTCAATACTAGATATTTTTAGCACGCTATTTACATCTCCTTTATTTATTCCTGTTTTCCATTTATACACCTCAATCATATCCCCCCTAATTCTATGCCTTTCTAGAGAGTGCAGATTCAGGGCCCTCAGTCTATCCTCATAGGGAAGATTTCTGATACATGGGATCAACTTTGTCATCCTAATTTGTACGTTTTCCAGAGCATTTATATCCATTTTGTAATACGGTGACCAAAACTGGGCAGCATAATCTAGATGAGGCCTAACCAAGGATATATAGAGTTGAAGAACAACCTGAGGACTCCTATTATTTATGCTTCTTGATATGAAGCCAAGGATTCTGTTAGCTTTATTGCGAACACTTATGCACTGCTGTCTTGGTTTTAGATTACTGCTAACCAGAACTCCTAAATCCTTTTCGCAATCAGTAGTATTAAGATCTACATTACTTAGTTTATATGTGGCAGGGCTATTGTCCTGTTCAATATTTAGAACTTTGCATTTGTCTATATTAAACTGCATCTGCCACTTCTCCGACCACTGCATCAGTTTATTCAAATCTTCCTGGAGTGCTCTAATGTCCTCATTTGAATGAATTGGACGGCCTATTTTGGTGTCATCGACAAACTTGCTTATGTCGCTATTTATTCCCTCATCTATGTCGTTTATGTAGATTGTGAACAACAAGGGGCCCAATACTGACCCATGTGGAACACCGCTTGTGACGCTTCCCCACTCCGATTTCTCCCCATTTATGCAAACTCTCTGCCGTCTATTTGTCAACCATGCCTCTATCCAGGAAAAAATTTCTCCTCCTATTCCGTGTGCCTTAATTTTCCTCAATATTCTCTGATGTGGGACTCTATCAAACAATATACACTGACTTTACAAAAGGTTTTAACAAGTGCGACCATTGGATACATACAAAATACGTGCAAAGGAATAACGGGAAAAGGTGGGCAGATGGATATTTAACTGCTAACAAACAGGACCCAAAGAACAATAGTGAAATCAATGGCTACTGCAGTGAAAAGTTGTCCCCCAAGGCAGGGTACTCGCCCCACTTCTTTTTCCCATTCTAATATCTGACATAGACAGGGACGTAAATCATACATAACACTGTATCATCCTTTGCAGACGGTACTAGAATTTGTATGAAAGTAGCATCTATAGAAGACACAGCAAGCCTCCAAGCTAGCTATAAACAATGTCTTCCTGTTGGCCACTGACAGCAATAGGATGTTCAATGAGGACCAATTTCAGTTAATATGTCATGGAAGAATGGAGGAAATAAAAACAAGATTGGAGTACAAGACAAACTCAAGCCACTCAATAGAATGTAAGTCAAATGTGAGAGACCTTGGAGTGATAATTACAGAAGATTGAACGTTCAAGAAGCACAACAATGTTATCATCCCAACTACATGGAAAATGATAAGTTGGATAACTAGAACTTTTAGAACAAGAGATGCCAAGCCAATGATGATACTCTTTGGGTCACTTGTTCTCTCTAGGCTGGAATTTTGCTGTGTACTAACAGCCCCCTTCAAGGCAGGCAAAATTGATAAACTGGAAAATGTATAAAGATCCCACAGCTCATATAAATTCAATCAAGCATATAAATTACTAGTATTGCTTGAAGTTCTTAGAACTACACTCCTTAGAGCACAGGGAAGAAAGAAATATCTAAATTTACACCTGGAATATACTGAAGGGATTGATCCCAAACCTTCTCACCGAAATTGCTAATGAACTCAAGAGGCTTGGCAGACAGGGCAGGATACCTCCAATGTAAAGCAGGGAAGAGATGAATACACTGAGAGACAACTCAGTGAGTGTTACGAGACCACGACTCTTTAACATCTTCCCTTCATGCATAAGGGGGATTACCAACAGACTCCTAGCTGTTTTCAGTAGGGAACTAGACATATTTCTCAAAACATTTCCTGATTAGCCGGGTTGTGATTTAATTCTTAAGTTTTGGTTTCTGATGGTATAATAGGCTTTATATGGGAATGCTGTACACAGGCAGTATGAGTGATGCTAACCCTATGCCAGGAGGAAGGTCTGCAAGAGGCAAGGGCGCGACATACAAGGCCCTACAGGGGTTACATCATTGAGGCACTCTACCCACAGTCGTCCCAACTTTGACAAATAATAGATAAAACTCTCTCATTAGAAACAATGGACTGGCGTAGATGATAGGTATGAATGACAAAACCATACATACAATAAACAAAAAAACTTAAGGAAGAAGAATAAAAAGGAGGTGTGCTAAGAAATATTGTGGGCAGTGCAGTGAGCCATGCCAGGGTGCCACGGGAAACAGGGACTCTGACTGGAGGAATATGCCATCCTGGAACTGAGCCTGAAGACTATGTGACATGTCAGTCAGGAAGCATCACTGCCGCTGAGTGACGTAGCGGGCAGGGTCCTTGACTGAAACAATGTGGCAGGTCATCAAGGAAGTTGTGACCAAGTACTGTTGGTTCTTGGTATAACACGTGCTCTGAGAACTGAGCAACACAGTAAAACTTCCATATTTTCTCTCTAATTTTCCAGAGATTATTGTGAAACATGTTTTAATGCTATCCCTAAATTAGCAAGGTAACACAATTGTGTGTGGAGGATCACAAGGTCGGCAGAGAACATGTGTGTGAGAGCAGTGGCAGTGTGGCATTGTGGTGTGACATCATGGCTTAGCAGGCAGGTGCTTCTAAGACACTGAGGATGTCATAAAGACACAGACTGTGGAGAAATTTTCTGTGAAGAAATTTTCTCCACAGGGGGCATCGACTCCATTCTCTCTACTTTCCCACACTAGCAGTGTAGGCATGGACTAAGAGGGTCATGACCTCCCCTTCTTTCCATTAGCAGAGATGAAACAAGAGCTTATGTCTTGCAACATAGCTTCATTGAAGGATACCAGAAACATCCATATATCTTAACATGTATTCCTTATGTAGCCAGTAAGCCTACATGCCTAGCTCCCATAGTTTCCACTAGGGGGCAGGTCTCTGGGTAGGTATGCCCAGACTTGTCTCTCTCTCACTTGGCGTCCAGGCATCACTCAGTCAACAGGCCTACTCCTCTCACCCTCGCATGGGCATGGCCCTCCCAGGCCATGGGCACAAACACACTGCCTATGTACCCTCACGTTATCGCAAATAGAGTAAGAGGCCTCCGAAGCCTTATCATTGCTACCCCGCCTGCAAGAATGACACAATCAACACTTTTGTTATAAATGATGGCAGCGGTGCCTCACAGCAGATGTGTTTGCCCGGAGAGAGGAAGGAAGAGGAATGAAGTTGTCTTCACTTCATCAGCCTACACAAGAAGCATCCATCTCTCAACGAGTTATCCTGATGGTGTGTCTGCAAGTCTCAGCATCCAGACACAGGTACAAGCAGGATCCAGGCCGAAATTTGTCGAATTTCTCCGAGTTGTCACAGCATCCCACGCTGCTCCTCAGTCACATGCTCAGCCTTACCAACATGTTCTGCTGTTATTGTTCAGCTCAGCACGGCTATTTCAGCAAGTCAGAGGTGAGTTTTGTGGTGATTTCAGCGTCTAGTGTGGGTGTCTCCCTCATGTGTTGTGAGGTGAGAGAAGGAAGGTGCATGGTCCTGGCTCCACCCTATGCCACTCACCACTCTCGCCCTACTGTCCACCACTCACTGTCTCACTCCCTCTCTGCTGCAGTGTTTTCTGTAAATTTCCATGTGAATTCTCTGCTAGAGCTGTGTATCCGAGTGCCCTAGGTCACTCGAAGCCACATGCAGCAAGCCACGTGGGGTGATCATGAAGCCACATGGATCACCAAGTCACGTGGATCACCAAGCCACGTGGGTTACCAAGCCAGATGTCCCAAGCCACATGCTGTAGTCTGCTGCCGCATCAACCCATGACGTCACCATGCTGCTGAAGTCACCACGATGCTGCCCGACTCCATTGACGTCACCCTGGACGTCTGCTGACATCACCTCGCGATGTCACCCCATGACATCCCTCACAACGTCACTCCAGGACATCACCTCGTGACGTCTGCTGATGTCACCTCGTGATGACACCCCATGACATCACCTCACGACGTCACCCCTGACATCACCACATGATGTCACGTGTTCTAGTGTGAAGTGTAAATTTTATTTTCAGTATTGTTGAGAAGTTTGAGAGAAGATATATGTCGTGTGTTAATTATTTCCTCTCAGTCAGTGTTCTCACATGTTCATGAATGGCTTAGTGTCGATATTTGCACAAAAAAGTGTCATTTGCTAGTAAGCCATGTTGTACCGCATGTGCAGTAGGTGTGTGCAGTTTTCCGTGTGTCCTGTGTAGTCTTGAGCACAGCTGTGTGTGGACCGATGTAGTACCTAGTGTTACTTGCCACCCAGTGTGACCTGCGCTCGCTTGACAGCTGACATCAGTCAGTTTAGGCATCAGCTACGAGTGTCCGAGCCCCTTGTACAGAAAACTATTTATGTTCGCTGCTCGTGATGCCCTGCTGAGGGTACGATTCCCCTCGTCTAGACTCGTTCCACTTCACCTCCTAGACAGTCAGAGTGCAGTTATATGTAGAGAGCAGTCTGAGGACACATAGACCATCCTCTGCTGTAACTTCAACTGTCGAGAGAATGACACTCGTCAAGCCGCAGTAGTCCTGTCCTGTCGGCAGGTGACTGTCAGCCTCATGTCACAGCTTCAGTGAGCAGCCTGCACAAAGATGATGTCACTTTAACTGTTAGCCCACTCACTGCAGTAAGGTGTATGCTGTTACGACCTCCAGATGTTTCGCTGAGTCGTCTCTGCCACGACTCACTCCACACTCGCCAGCAGTGACAGCCCCAGTGACAGTACCAGTCGAGAAATGTCCTGCTGAGTCACTTGCCAGAAGAAGTCCTGTCCAGTTGTGATTACTGACGACGCCTCACTCGAGGGCACCAGCAGGTTGTGCCCCAGGTTGAGTGAACCCTGCAGCAACTACTATGATGACTACTTCCCCATCCCAGAGGAGACCATACCCTGTTATGTCTCCTGTGTTGCAGTATCTGTCCAGACGCAGGAAGGCATGCAGTGCTGCATCAACGCTCACTGCCTTAGACCACGAAGCACACCTTTTTTTTCTTCCCTCTTTGTATATATATATATGTTTTTATTTTGTGTTCTGTGCCCTGTTCTTGCGAGAGAGAGAAACCGAGTTTTTTTTTACTGCCAGTCATGGTCAGGGTCGACCATGGGTAGGTGGCCGAGCAAAATGTAGCCAGTAAGCCTACATGCCTAGTTCCCATAGTTTCCACCAGGGAACAGGTCTCTGTGTGGGTATGCCCCAGACCTGTCTCTCTCTCACTTGGCATCCAGGCATCACTCAGTCAACAGGCCTACTCCTCTCACCCTTGCCTGGGCATGGCCCTCCCGGGCCTTGGGCACAAACACACTGCCTGTGTACCCTCACATTATCGCAAATAAAGTAAGAAGCCTCCAAAGCCTTATCATTGCTACCCTGCCTGCAAGAACAACACAATCAACACTTTCATTATACTTACTCTGAGTAATCAGACACTCTCTAATGGGATGTAGATCACGTGTTTGTCTGAGGAAGCTTTTATTTCCTCAGACCATTTAAAACTTGAGATAATATTCCTCTAACCTGATAATATAGAGCTAGTGGCACTATACTCATTAACCCGCACCTTAGACTCCAGTAATCCACACTCCTTTATTCTGTTGAGTCACGAGAGCTGGCACCTAATGACTGTAGACATTATATCAGCAGAAGTCTGACTGTAAAAAGGGGTGCAGGAGACTGTAACAGCCCAAGTGCCATTACTTTGAGTGAATCAATGATTGACGTTTTCAACATGACATGGCACGTTGAAATGTAAAACATTCTGGGTCGTATCTGTGTGTACTTCATGAAACTTGAGTGCACCGTCAATCTCCAGGAAGAATGAAACACTCCCTGCCATGAATAAACATGGACATACAAGCGAGTGAGCATGTGCCACTGCAAAACTATTCTCTATGTCACCTATTCATGTATGAACAATGTTGGGAGAACTTTCTCCTTACTGTGGACATTATCCACAGATATAGTTCACAAGTTGAACTTGTAGACAAGTGATGGTCGTTAGGTGACGTTCAATGTACCAAGAGGTGAAGATGTCTCACGTCACGTCTTCAATCAAACCCTCGATATCTGTATCATGTTATATGGGTACGATACACACACCCAGGTAAGTCATGCAAAAGCTCATATTTTACCGCTACTAGGTATTTATGTGGGGTTTGATGGGGCAAACCAATAGACACCATGAAACAAGGGTGTTGACCCAAACCCTGGTGAGACTCACTCACAACTTTTCAAGCGACATACTTGAAACATATGTAGTATATAAGTCTTCAGGGTGAGTGTTAACCCTGGTCATAATCGCTCTCTTATAGCCCAGTGGGAACTAAGATAGTCGAGATCAAAGGAGACCCCAGGGGGAGGCTGCTTGGGTCTTGAGCTATCAATAACAAAGATGAGTATCCCAGACCAACAGTGGTCTTTTTATTGTATTCATTCTTATATCTCTACTATAATCTCCCAGGAAACTTCTACCAAAATTAGCTAGATAGAGCATAAGGAAGTGAGGAAACAGTGTGTGTAGGTGTGTGTTTGGTGTACACACACGGTATACACTATAACACACCAAAACCTTACCTCTGTCTACTGTAGCTGGTAAGAGAATGTAGAAAGCTTCAGGTGATTCACAGGCGGTTATAGAGTGAGATACGTGTTGGTCGAATACATAACTTTTAGCCAAAATTCACAGGGAATTCAGGGAGACAGCACAGAGGGAGTAAGTTGTGTAGGAGGTGCAAGTGTAGGAGGTGCAAGTGTAGGAGGTGCAAGTGTAGGAGGTGCAAGTGTAGGAAGGTGGTGTATGAAGGCAAGAATCTGCCATCCTCACACCCACACACGTGTTCAGGACAAGCCTGACCACGGGCACACTCTGTTAGCGAAAAACCACCAAACTCACCTCTGACATGTTCTAAATGGCCGTGAAGGAGCTGTAGCAGCAGACAGGAACAAGGTGAGAAGGTACAAGTGAACATGTGGGTAAGGACGGCGTGGAAGACTGAGACGACCCAGATAACGCCAATGAGATTCTCGGGGAAATTAGGCGTGTTTGGGCATCAATCAGAAAGCAACTCCCGGTAGACTTCAGGTAGACTCCAGGTAGTGATTAACGTGACCTAGGCTGGTCAATTTGTGAAAAAAATCACCCTAGCTCTTAAAAGATATAACAAAAGTTTTTTTTTATCAGTTTTTTATCTAATGGGATTTTAAGGATCAAGGAAATCCATTGCTGCTAATGGATTTGGTTTGTTAAATCTGTAGATCCAAAATGGCGCCCAGGAGGGTGGTGATGGCATCGGTGCTGTAAGTGTTGAGAGAGAGAGGTGAAAGCGTTGTTGTGATGACTGGATGTACGATACACTTGCAATGTTGTAAACGGGACATAAATCAACGTACATTGAAAATCAACAGATCAGTGGTTCCTCTAAACTCTCACTGAAGAGAAGTGCACGTGTCTACTGGGTCTTTCAACAGAAAGTTTGACTGTCTGTCCTGTAGGACCCTGGTTGCTCCTGGAGATTCACACTACAGTTACGTCAGGATCATCCTGAAGTGGTGATAAAAGTCGTTTTGATGACTAGTCATTTATTGTACAAGAGCAAACTGAATACTGTGGAAGAGATCTTCATGCAGTTGACTGCATGTACCACCATACATGTGTCAATTTCTACAATGGGTATGACGCACCAATTTCGGGCTGGAACGAATGGAAAACGCAAACAAATGTGGACGGCTTAAACATGATCAAAATCAGGAATTCTTCAGGATGTGTTCATGTCTAGAGTTGAATGATAAGGAACTGTTGTCAGTTTCATTCCTTCAGGGCAAAATAAGGAGTATGTAATCGAGAAGGCTCGCTTCCTTACGGCCATTACTAATTTGAAGAACAAACCAAAGGAACAGTATGGGGGCTCTATCTATTTCGCAGTGGGGACTGGCTTATAATAATAATATCTTTATTTACTACAAGTACATCAACAAGGTATACAGTCCTAGCTGACATCAATGACATACTACTATATAGAAAGTCCCTTGTTATGCAGAGCATTTCGTGCAAATTAGGCCCTTGTCCCAGGATGCGACCCACACCAGTCGACTAACTCATAGTTACCCATTTTACTGATGGGTGAACATAGACAACCTGTGTAAAGAAACACGCCCAATGTTTCTATCCGCGCTGGGAATCGAACTCAGACAATCGCCGTGTGAAGCGAGAGCTTTTGCGATCAGGCCACGGGGCACCCTCGGGGCACCCTCAGGGCACCCTCAGGGCACCCTTCAACGACATAGTGATATTCTTACTACAAAGATGAACATCGAGAATATGACGAAGAGCAAACGAGAGCTATAATTGAGAAATCAGCAAGGCTGATCAGGAGCGATATTAAATCAAATGCTCCTTCCGCTAGTGATTACTTCTCAACAGCTGAGAATCTTAAATTCGACTCTGCACTGGACATCCTTCCAGAGACACTACGAAACATGTTGAAGTATCCTTCTGTGGGAAAAACAAACAAGCAACACAAAGTAGCTAATATTGGACAAGGTTCAGTACATGCAGTAAGACCGCAGCAGAATGTCATTGCATAATTACAGATTGGTCCAGCAATGCAGGTGCATCACCTGTATGGGTGGATACTCTTCATGAGACGGGGTACACCTCGTCGTATGGTGAAGTACTCACGTTGGAAATGAATGCCGCAAGTTGTGTCACACCAAATTTGTTAGTAGAAGACATAGATGCATTGGCCTTGTTATTGTTATTTTCTGGCAACGATTTGGATCACAATACTCTTATCATTGACTGTAAAGGTACATTCCACGGGATGGACATGATAGCTGCGTTGACCACAGGGAGCAAAACGATGCTTATTGACAATGGACAAAACATTTCTGAACCGAACATTGTAGTAGTGAAGTCAAAAGTTGATACCATAGAGTACTGTTTCGCCACCCAGATTCTTCGAAACATCAAGTTTTAAGAACTTCACGTCTCTAAAAGTGTGGTATGAGGGCTGATATTTTATGGAAACAATTATTCCATTACAGCCAGTCAGCTCCAGATTGGCAGGGTTGACGCATACCAGTCATCACTGGTATACTGGTCCTCCATACTGTATTTGCACATGATCCATAAGCATCCAGGTGGCAAACATTCTGTTTGTGTTGGAGTTGCTCAGCAACCTGGGCAGCAGACACCATGTTCTTCCAGTAATAACATTTGATCAACCTCTGTACTGGAAAGCTAGTGAGCTCACCAGTGCTGCACCCCAGAGTAGTCACTTAAAGGAGATAGTTCTAATGCATGGCAGTTTCCACACATTCATGATCCTACTTGGAACGATAGGTAAACAGAGAAAGGGTACATTCCGTGGCCACCTTCTTGGCGGACAAGTGTCTTCACCAAATGAATGTGAAATCTGCGGTAAAGGGAAATCCTGGTAGAGAAAAAAATTGTATTCATTCTTATTGAAAGGTGACACTACTCTTGAAAGTCATATAATACGTAATACTACTACTACTAATAATAATAAAAAATAATAATAATAATAATAATAATAATAATAACAATCGCTCTGGAGTGGTTTAAATGTCAGCTGCCAAACCTGTACAAAATACGTATGACATACAGGCAGAGCGGCGTCTCAGAGTCAAGTATCTCAGTAGAGTCACTAGTCACTAGGATTAGTGAGGAACTTGGCAAGAAGAAAGCTGAACTTAGTGCAAATATCTAAATCTAGTCAGTTGTGGCTAGGATATCAGCGGATGCTTGCTACTGCACGAACCGTGATCAAAGCAAATCACATCGGGTCTCGGCTGAATCACTTGCGTGATGTTTCCGACACTCTGCCAACATTTGCTGCAGCAGGACCCTACAACCACCCTAAGTCTGTCTCCACATCCAAAGAGAGCAAACATCCAGACGACTACAGGAGGTTTCAAGAAGGCTTTCATGTAATTTGTCGAACAAATCAGTTTTGGGCAGACCTCGGTTGCAATCTAGTCAAGAAGCAAACACTTAAGAAAGCCCTAAAATGCTCAGGCGGCTTGACTCATGGAAGTAAGATGATGGAGGAACAGGGAACATTGTGGACAATATCAGTCCCCAAATGTCTGAGTTCAACACTGCCATGCAGAAGTTCAGTGACCTCACATACACCACAAGTGAACAACAAAGATTCAACTGACGCCAATATTGAAAAAAACAAAGATGAATAAGACATTTCGACGATAAAAACAAAGCTGATTTCATGTTCACCTTCCAGCTCTGACTAATTATTGAAAGATCATCAATGAAATGGAAGTAAAAGAATGCGTAATTGTAAATGAATACGAACCTTTTGGAAGGAACATCATGGATAGAATAGTTGGATAGCTGTATTTTTCTTTTGTTTCGAGAAGAAAGACAGAGCCAAGACCCAGGGAAATTTATGTTGTCAGGGTTGTTCCAGGGTTGTTCTTGTCAGGGTTGTTCCTGACAGAACCATTGGTCGCGGCCTACTGTTCTAGCGATTCCTTGTAGTGTCCAGGACAAGCGGTCTGTCTCTAGACGAGGCGATGTGATATAAGCTTAGTCCATATCCAGTTTTCCTTTCTGAGGACTAAAATCTTGAGAAAGGCTGAGAGGCCTCAGCTCGCCCAAGTCATTGACGACCATTGTTATGATTGAGTGTAAGGGAGATAAGACTCTTCAGCACGCTCTCTTCAGACAGACCCCTGGCTATATTAAAATGAAACCTTATTAGTTCCTCAAGTCAGTTCTTAATCAACCAGGTTGGGGTACATACTTTGGATTTCATGCGGCTGGCACCAACAGATCAGGCCGGCAACCTAGAAACCTGGCGTGGGACTGGGCTGCGGGGTCAGTGACCCCCGAAACTGAGTCCAGGTAGACTCCAGGAAGGGATATCTGCATACTGTATATGACAGGCTGTCATATACAGTTTTTATTGTGGTTCTTTACTCACATAGTGAGTGAAGATGACCCATAATTTCAGTATTCGGGGCAAAATCTAAAATCAAATTTCATTCTCAACTGTGAGTAGCGTCAGGAAACACAAGTGTTGTTGATATAGATGATCAGTGTTCTTTCAGCTTCAACTACGACAGAGACTGTCCCTTCACAACCATGGTATTCAACACCTAATATCTACTTTAATAAGGATCTGTAAACAAACACCAATTCAACAACCTTATATAAGATCACTATAATATTTTAAATAAAATTTATTAAATAAATGAATATCAAAGATTTACGGAAGTTTAATGAAACACTATAAGTTAATTCTATAAAATATCCTAGCTTATGTTAATACTGCTTAATTATGAATAAAGAGAAGAATGGATGTGGACTCGAACAGTGGTTCTTACGTACAGCAAATGCAATGTGTTGTAACACTTCAGCCACAGAGCTTAGAGTGTTGGTTACAATGCTTGGTCAGCTATACGCTGGGTCAGCTATACGCTGGGTCAGCTATACGCTGGGTCAGCTATACGCTGGGTCAGCTATACGCGGGATCCACCGTTCCAGTTCCCATCCATTCTTCTCTTTGTTCATTGACAATCATTCATTCTTCATTAAGACTTAGCGTCTGTAGAATTACACACTGCGCATCACAAGACAGTGGCCCTTGAAAGGTGGTAAAGGGCCTCGGGTTGCGACTCTATGGGAAGCCTAACTCAATTGATATTACAGGAAGAGTTTAATAATGCCCTGTCAGGAGACTTATGTAAATTCCTAATTGATCATCAGACTTTGGAGGTTATGACTTCGGCCTCGCTCGCTGATCATAATGAAATTTCCTCTCAGTTGATAAGGGATAACTCCCCCAGAGAGAAAGTAAGGAGAACAAACCCTAGGGATTGGCAGGACCGACCAAGAGAAGAGATTCCACAGAGATTTACTCCACGTCAGGCGGCTTCTTATGCCGTTCCCAGACCTAATAACAGCGATAATCTTGATACCAATCCCTGCCAGGAGGTAGGTAAAGTAAGGAGAAAACCTACCTGCTCCTACTGTCAGAAGAAAGGGCATGTGAAGGCCTCTGTTATAAGTTAGAAAGAGACAGGAAGTATAAAGTTCTGGATGTGACTCCCATACAAATGACGTCAACCAGGTCCTAGGGACAGGAGGACCTAAGGACGGAGCGAGATCCTGTCTGTCAGAAAGTTTCCTCTTCTAGATGACTGACTCCCACGACCATGTCAGAAAAGAAAGTGAGTCGATGAGTTCTTAGTTTTTCCCTGGGTAAGACCGGGATAACCGAATCCCGACTCGTTGAAGTAAAGTCTTATAGAGACACCGGGAGCTACTTAACTCTGTTGAGGGAAGGTGTACTTCCTTTGAATGACTTTACCTATACCATGATGGATGTGCTCTTAGAATCATATGGAGGAACCGTTTACAGGGTTCCCCTCCATAAAATATACCTGATAATAGGGTCTTATGATGGATATGCAGTGGTAGGCATATCGGAGAGAGAATTTCCCATCGGTCCACTTTTATTTCTTCTCGCTATGGTCACCAGAGCCATGGCGAAATCTCATCCACTCCCCTCCTCATCGAGTGGATCTATTGTTTAGTGAAGCTCACGTGCCAGAGGTTGAGGATTCGGCACCCGAGATTCGAGCATCAGATCTAACTGCCTTGCGGATTACCGATTTTAAGCACGAGAATTTGATCGAAGAACACCTAGAAGATTCTTCTTTGGAATGGATAAGAGAACTAGCCATTACACAAAGTGAGGCAGCGGATGTAGAAGATTGCTTCTATTTTAGTAAAGACCTACGTATGAAAAAATCCGCTAGGAAAACTGACCCAGGCACTAAATTATGTGGTGCAAAACATGAATTGGTCTTACCAGGAAAGTTCCGAACCCTGGCTCTGGACGTGGCCCATAATAGCCCGATGGGGAAGGGCACCTGAGGATCCGGAAGACAATGGGAAAGTTGTCACGATATTTTTTCTGGCACAAGATGAAAGACACGGTGGTGGAGTACCTTTGTAATTGTCCGATTTGTCAGAAAATAGGTAAACCAGCACAGACCCCGCCTCCTGATCCCCTCATTCCCATCGCAGTAGGAGAGCTTTTCTCTCGTTTGATAATCGACTATGCGGGGCCCTTACCTAAAACCAAGATGGGTAATCAATACCTGTTGACTATGATGGATACCGCCACCAGGTATCCCGAAGCTGTTCCATTAAGATTTTTTTCCCAGGTAGGTTTGCCTCGGGAAATTCAGTCAGACCAAGACTCTAACTTCACATCCAAGGTGTTCCAAGAAGCTTTATCTAGACTCGGTATTAAACCCTTACTCTTCACTGCTTATAGACTTCAAACTCAAGGAGCCTTAGAGAGGTTCCATCAAACTTTAAAATTCATGATGCGTTCCTGTTGTGAACAGTTCTCTAAGGATTGGGATGAAGGCATCCCTTTTCTTCTCCTGGTGATCAGGGAGAGTGAACAAGAAAGTTTAGGGTACAGCCCCTTGGAGTTGATATATGAACATGCAGTACAAGAACCACTGGCCGTGTTGAAGGAGGCATGGATGGGGAGAGCTGATCTACCTTTGTATTTATCCCTCTCCTTAATGCGAGAGCACTTGTCTTTCACAAGAAACTTGTCTTTGGAAAAAATGACAAAAGCTTGTACTAAAATGAAACAGCATTTCGATAAGAGCGCTGCTCAGCGCTCCTTTCAAGAAATGGATAAGGTTTTAGCTATGAAGTTAGTACTGAAGTTAGTACTGAAGTTACAGCCCAGGTATGAAGGGCCCATTGAGATAGTTAAAAAGCTGAGCGAGGTAAATTACTTGGTACACACTCCAGGTAAAATAAAGATGAACCATACATACCACATCAATTAAAGAAGTATTATGGGGGAATAACGCCCACTACGTCTGCCCTACCCCAAGAAGAGGACGCATGCCTTGTAGATTGCTCTAGAGGAATAGAAGTTCGCCTAGAAAATTCGGAAGTGTTGAGTACTATGGACCATTTTCTAAGTAACCTATGAGATGACTGAACAAAAGAAATTAAGGAGTTGCTGATGGCTTATCCGAGGTTATACAGGGACGGTCCCAAGCGTTGCACACTGGAGACGCATGATGTGGATGTTCAGGGTGCTCCACCCATTAAGCAAGCCCCGTATCGAACAAGTCCTTCAAAAAATAAGGCATTGAGAGAAGAGATAAATTTTCTGTTAACCCATGGTTTGATCGAGCGCAGTAAAAGTCCGTGGGCTTCTTCTTGCGTCCTCATGCCGAAAACGGATGGGTCTTACAGTATGTGTACCGACTGCCGGAAGGTAAACTCCGTGACCGTACCGGATGGGTACCCTCTACCTAGGGTGGACGATTTAATAGACAAAGTCTCTGGTGTTAAATATGTGAGTAGACTAGACCTGTTACGAGGTTATTACCAATTGCTTCTGCCAGCACGAGCCCAAGAGATATCGGCTTTTACAGTACCTGGTGGTCTGTTTAACTATTTGGTTAAGCCGTTGAGCCTCTGTAATGCGGCGTCTACCTTCCAAAGGTTGATGAATAGTCTAACTTATGAGTTGGAAGGAGTGGAAGCTTACTTGGATGGCCTGGTGGTGCTTAGTGAAGAGTGGGGAGAGCGTGTGTCTCGGCAAGAAGCCCTCCTTCAGAAACTAGAAAGTTATAATTTTACGGTTAATTTAGCCAAATGTGAGTTTGGGCAAGCCCGAATAAAGTATCTAAGGTTCAGTATCGGCCAAGGAACAGTAGCACCCACCAGTGCTAAGATTAAAGCCATATCAGAATTTCCTATACCTCGGGAGAGAAAAGGAGTACAGAGATTTTTATGGATGGCTGGCTACTACAGGCGGTTCTTTCCAACTTTTCACAAGTGCAGCTCCCCTGTTTGAATTAACCAGTACTAAAGTTAAATTCTGCTGGACCCCAGAATGTGACTTGGCTTTTAGTAGACTGAAGCGATTGCTTGATTCATCTCCGATGATACAGAGCCCAGATTTTGATGTCCCTTTTTATTTACACATAGATGCTAGTAGCTATGCAGTGGGAGCACTATTGCTACAACCCTCCTCGTCCTCTGATATTCTTCATCCCATTTGCTATTATTCCTCTAAATTAAAACCCCACCAATTAAATTACTCAACTTTGGAAAGGGAAACTTTAACCTTAGTCATATCTTTAGAGCATTTCGAAGTTTATCTAGGCACTACTCCCCCCAAAATTACAGTTTATTCGGACCATAACCCTCTGACTTTTATTAACACAATAGCTGATGCTTTGTCCAGCCCTTAAGGACAAGTCAGATGTTTCTTTTGTCTTTGTTTTCCTGTTCTCTAGGGCAGGATATATATTTTTAATATTCGCTCCCCTGCTTTGGTAGGGTGAGGTTGTGCGGCGCTGAGCCTGCCATCTGGTGGTTTTCCGCACAAGTGAGACAGCTGTCATGGAGCCGGCTGGACGACGACGATTTAACACAGTGTGTGTAGACATGGTAACTGGAGTTATACACCCTGCAACGGCTGCGCGGTACTACCGATGATTCTTCATGATGTGTACAACATAGAGATAGAGGATTTATACGGAGTGGCCTTAAATGGCATCAACAGGGTATTCGTGAAATTGATATCTACTGAGGTCTACGAGCGCCTTGTTGACAGATACCAGGATAAAGTTTACACCGTAAACTCGACGATGCAAGTAAGAATGAAGGACGTGTCACGAACATACACATGGATAAGGATCAAGAACGTACCATTTGAATGTGATGAAACGGACATTCGTGGGTTTTTCAACGAGTATGGTATGATACATACAGTGA
>WNWK01037063.1:0-18731 GCA_009830355.1 Cherax destructor
AATTCCATGATACCCCGAAACCAAGTGATTTTGATCGCCTTGTTATGAAAACCCCAAGTCAAGCAGTCTTTTTTTTAGCTGGTTTTGTGAGAAAATATTTTAAAAACAATCTTGGATCTTAAAAAAAGTCACTAAACTCAAGTTTCCCTTGAAACTGCTCCTTCAATTTGCCTAAAAAAAAAACAATCCATTAACACAACATTTACTGTTGCATGCAAAAGTATGTAACCTTTATTCGGGCATGTTAACCCCCCCACATAGGCCCCCTCCAACCAGCGAACCATCGTTAAGGGTTTGGTGATGAGGGCCCCATCATCAAATCAACGACTCGGTTTAGCCAATTAAATGCGGTTTAACAATGAAAAGGTGACGTGGTTACCATGCTTTTTGTCGGAATTCCTGCATAGAGCTGGTTGTGGAAAGTTGTCTGTCTTTTGGCTGCTCTTGCCTAGACAACTGTGGCGTGCACTAAACACTACTCCTTTGTATATAGTGTACATAGGTGTAAATCCCCTTGTTATATTGGTGAAGGAAAAGACAAAGTCTTAAAAAATCTTACTTGGTAAGGGAAAAAAGATAAAAGTTTGGAATTAATCTAGCTTTTTTTTGAAAAATACAATTTCAATACATCTTCTACTGTTTTCTTTGCCCGTTCCTTTACCTCAGGTTAACAGGCCATTGAACCGGGTTGTAATATGGGTAGCCTGTCCTGGAGCTGAATTTGGACAGAGCAGGAGTTGAGCCTAGAGTTGAAGTTCCCAGGAGCTAGTTTTATCTAGATAGTTTTCTGGCATTTTTTTGCTTTGCCAACGCTTCACGAATTTTGTGTCTCATTTTGATTCGCTTCGCTATGGTCAGCCTGCTATTGTGAGTATTCTGAATTTGGTTTGTTATTTTATCAGCCTTGCTATTGGGTGTGCATATTGGCTTTGCTTTGCGTGTCAGCTCTGCTATCGTATAGTTACCAATTCGTACCGTGCATGAGCTCACGTGTTAAATTGGGGTTAATCCCCTATTCGAGGGGGCTTGGTGTCATTAACCCAAAGTTCCCAAAAACATCTCTACAGCGTTGTTGGCGTATCGTCGTTTATTGGTGTTGAATACCAGCGTACCCCTGCGCTCAGCTGCGTGATATTATAAGCAGAAAATACAAACTGAAACTATGGCATATCGTCTAGTGTTTCCCCTCTACAGGAGCTGTTAATCGTAGGTCACCATTGAGGTTTCTAAAAAGGGAGAGAAAAACCCTGAGAAAACCGGGTCACAGGTGTTTATCAACAGGTATCTGGTTCACTGGCGTTTAAAATACTAGACTCACTTTGAACAAACTAAAGAACAGCGTGCATTTGCAAGGAGGAGTTTGATAGAGAGAAGGGGGGGAGAAATTTCCCCATCAGACTGTAGATGACTTCAATTTGCAAAGGGCAGTACAGTTTGTTCCTCGTTTTGTTGAAGCAGAGCCTGAACAGTTTTTCGAAGCTTTTAAAAACCAGGCTCGAGTTTATGGCCTGGGGTTCATTGGGCGCCTGGTATACTGCGTTGTTTGGTGGCACAAAATTTACTTCTACCCGGGGGAAATGTTTTTTTTGGTAACTATCTTTTTGGAAACCACTGTTCTTGGGGCTTATAAAATGTATTCCGCCAAGTATGGAAAGAATTCAAACTCGGCAGAAGGCTTTAGTCTCGTTGATTTTGTCAGACAGCAGCCCGGGGTTTTTACAAAGGGGTACAAGGCAAGGGTGTCGCTTTTTTAAAAATTTGAAGCAGCTCATCTTGGGGGAAAAACCTGCTGGAGTCTGTTATCCAAGGTTCGAGTGTTTCTACAAGATTTCCGCCTACGGCTTGGAAGCAGCCGGTTGGCTGATATTTTGAAACAACCGCCCTTTCGAGCGGTCTTATCTTTTCCTAAAACCTGGTATGAGCAGAGATCGTCAAAGAAAAGTTCCTGAGTGGAGAAATAAAGGTCAAGATGAAGGTGAACCCCTCAGCAGTCAATAAAACACCGGGAGATTATTCACCCTGGTCAACCCGGGGAGAAAAAAACAAATTACCCAACGAGATGTGAAGCGGGATTAAGTGGCGTAAGCCACAAAATCAACGAAGTCCCCAAAATAAAACTGAGATGGTATGTTATAACTGGGAAGCCGGCCCCACATCAGCCCAATTGTCCAAGTAAACCCCAACCATTTGGGAAAATCTCTAATACCCCCAATAATATGCCCCCCAAAAAAGAAAGGGGAGGCCCCTTACTATAGCTCTTGTTACATACCCCCTTTAGGAACATTCAGAGAAAAGGAATTAAAACCTTTAGGGATAGGGCATACCAAACTTATAAAGGGGGAGTACTCCCCTTTCTGATAAACCTCTTTGCAATCCTCAGTTCTGTTAGAAGTTTTGGAGGAGCAGTATTTTCTGCCCCCTTTTCATCAAACCAGAGTAAATACTCACTGGGTATTTGACTGTTGGTGTCTCGGAGGTTTCCCCATGAAGGATTCCTTTTTACTGGGTAAAACAGAGCTACTAAATGATAGAACCCATAATGGTTAATTTTCCCCGTTTGGCCATAACTCGGGCACAACCAAAAATGATGTCTGATAAGAATGTTAACTCGTCCTTGGACGACTCTGATCTCGGACTAAACAATTTTTTTGGGGAAAACGGCCCCGAGCCTCGTAAATTTAGTGCACCCCCCCGTCAAGCCTTCCTATTCCGGGTTGAGTTCCCAGATGTCTCTGTTTCCATGCCTGGGGGACTGCCTTTCGGGAGGAAAAAAGACTCCTCACTAAACTCTTTTTTGGGCAGTATGGGTAAATCCATTGGGGGGGCCCCCGGGCAAATATCTTTAAAAAAAAAATTACTTAGCCCCCTGAAACTGGAAAAGGGGGTGGGGGGAAAAAAACAAACAGAAAGTTAGTGGTTCCCAGAAAGTTTGGTCTCAGATACTAAATATACCCATAATTCTTCTTTAGGAGGCCATTTGGGAATTCCAAAAACTCAATACCGAATAAAAAAAAATTTTTTGGCCAAAGTTAAGGCAAGATGTAAAGAATCATTTCCTGTTGTCCAGAAAGTCAGCAGGTAGGAAACCTGGACACCCCATTAAACCTGCCCCTCTCCATCCCATTCCTGTTAATGGAGCCCTTTCCAAATTGAAAAGTTTTTCCACTCCAAAGCTAAGTCTAAATCAGTACTTATTCACAATCATGGATAGAGTAACTAGATACCCAGAAGAGTTCCCATGCGCAGTATTAACACTAAAGCAATCCTCAAAGCTTTAACTAAGTTTATCTCTTGCTTTGGAATTTAAAATATTCAAAGTGATCAAGGTACTAACTTCACCCCCAAAGCATTTGGAAGCATTAACTAACTGGGAATAGTTCATAACCTATCCACTGCCTTTCCCCTCAGTCCAAAGGCGCCTTGGAAAGATTCCATCAGACTTTAAAAAAAAATAAAGCATTCTGTTGCTTTTCCTACAGACTGGGATGAATCACTTCCTCTGTTGCTATTCCAAGGAAAAAACTGTAAAAGAGTCTCAGGGTCAGTCCTTTTGAGTGATATTTGGGCACAATGTACGAGGTCCTCTACTTGCTCAAAGAAGGAGGATGGGAGAAGACGCCTCCACAACCAGCCAACCCTTCTTAAGGTTGGGTAGCACGTCAGTTGGCTAAGGCTAACTTGAAGGCAGCTCAAATAGATGAAACAGAGGTATGAAAAAAACAAAAAATTTCCTCCTTCCATCCAGGGATAAGGTGGGTACAGGAGCCAATCTGGCCACACCTTGAAAGCTAGATTTACGGGACCAATCAAATCGTAATAAATTTCTGATGTAAATTATGTGGTATCTCCCATTGACAAGACCTAAAAAAGCAAAACTTACCACATTAATCAAATTAAAGCTTTTAATACACCAGATAAAGTTCCAGTAATGACTTTGTCCTCTGCCTCTGATGACCCTGACTCTTTGCACTCTGAGATTAATGTAAATTCCAAATTCGGTCCTCCTCAAGGACCCTAAACCTTTAATGTTGGGTTTGACCAAGTCTCAAGTAACTAATTTAACTGCGCTCCTACGTCTTTCCTGTTTTTGTTTCGAAAAATGTACATTAGGTATCATGATGTAGATTTGGAAACTCTAAACCTATTAAACTCTCCCCTTACAGAGCTAATCCTGAAAAACGAAGCTACTTAAACAGGAGGTAGAATTTCTGTTAGAGCATGGGTTAGTGGAGGAGTCTCTAGTCCGTGGGCTTCACCGTGCATCCTTGTTAACAAAGCTGATGGAGGGTTCAAGTGCACAGATTACCGTAAGGTGAATGAGGTCCAATTAGATTATCCTCTGCCACGTTTGGATGATGTAATCGACTTTGTGGGTAAGGCTACTTTTGTATCCAAATTGGACCTCCTTAAAGGTTACTATCAAGTAATTTTAACAGATAAGGCGAAGGAAATCTCTGCCTTCGTAATTCCAGGAGGTCATTATCAGTATACAGTGACCCCCTTCGGAATGAAAAACTCTCCTGCATCATTCCAGAGACTTATCCATCAGGCTATTAAAGGACTTGAAGGCACGGCAGCTTACCTAGATGACATAGTTGTTGTGTCGGACACTTGGGACCAACATGTGTTTAGGCTTAAGGCTCTCTTTTGAGACCTTCCAGAGTTTTCATTTAACTGTTAATTTATCAAAGTCATCCTTTGGCCAATCTACTATTAATTTTCTGGGCCATGAAGTAGGTAGTGGCAAAGTGGCCCCTAAATTTGCAAAAATTCTGGCCATTAAAAATTATCCAGTTCCCCCTGACAGGAAATCCCTTCAACGTTTTCTAGGGATGGTAGGGTTTTATAGAAGATTCTGTAAAAATTTTGCAGATATTGTTGCACCTCTAACCTCACTTACCAGTCACAAAGTTCCCTTTATTTGGACCCCAGAATGTCAAGATGCATTTACGAAAGCAAAGAGATTACTTTGTACTGCACCCATTCTGTTGTCTCCAGACTTTTCAAAACCATTTTCCTTACAGATTGACGCTTGTGAGTCTGGGGTGGGGGCAGTGCTTCTGCAATCTGGGGATGATGGGTTGCAGCCTGTGGCATTTTCTCTGCCAAATATCCAACCACACCAGAGGGCCTACTCTACTATAGAGAAGGGGCCTGGCTCTACTTCTGGCATTAGAGCATTTTGATGTCTACGTGGGCCAGTCCTCTCAGGTGGTCTCCATCTACAGCGACCACAACCCTCTGGTATACCTGCAGCACATGAAAAACAAAAATACCAGACTCATGCGTTGGAGTATTAGGTTGCAACCCTACAATATAAAAATTATACACATTGCTGGAAAATTTAACACAATAGCTGATGTGTTGTCCAGAAGTCATTGTATTTAGTTAGGATGTGTTAGGGACTTTGGGTAGAACCAGCCCTTTTTTTCCCCTAGTGGTGGGGTTTTTTTTTAGTGGGGGGGTGCCCTGCTACCGACCGCAGGCACCTTGGACCTATGTTAGCCCTACCGTCGGCTGTCTCACCTTAAGTTTAAAGCTGGACTTATGTCTCGAGAAAAGTTTAGCTTTAACTAATGAGCGGGATGGTAGAGGGGAAAGGCGGTCCCATTATTATAATGTGCCATGGTGGCACTCTACCCATTTGAGGTGGAAGCCTAGTCCTGAGCCCTCTTGGGGTGGGGGTGTTGCATGCAAAGAGTATGTAACCTTTATTCGAGACATGTTAACACACCCCACATAGGCTCCCTCCAACCAGCGAACCATCGTTAAGGGTTTGGTGATGAGGGCCCCATCATCAAATCAACGACTCGTTCAGCCAATTAAATGCGAGTTTAACAATGACAAAAGGTGACGTGGTTACCACTCGCAGTTTGTCATTGGAATTCCTGCATAGAGCTGGTTGTGTGGAAAGTTGTCTGTCTTTTGGCTGCTGCTTAGCCTAGACAACTGTGGCGTGCACTAAACACTACTCCTTTGTATATAGTGTACATAGGTGTAAATATCACTTTGTTATACTTGGTGAAGGAAAAGACAAAAGTCTTATATAATCACAATTACTTGGTGAAGGAAAAGATAAAAGTTTGGAATTAATCTAGCTGATTTTTGAAGAAATACAATTTCAATACATCTTCTACTGTGTTTATTTGCTCCAAGCTTCCTTTACACTCAGGTTAACAGGCCATTGAACCTGAGGTTGTAATATTTACATATCAAGATGCCTTAGTAAATTTGTCCCATAAAATTTAGTGTGTTCCCTTACAAGGTTTGGAGGCCTTTAAATCGCTCTCAAGAATAGGTTTTCACGTTCCTCCAGAAACTGTAGTCAACAAATTCAGTGTCTGTCGCTTCAACTTTAATATCTTATCTAATGCAACAGTTTCAATTATCTCTGACAAACTTCGCCACTCCACCACCTTTCCTTACACCCCTACCATTAATGTGGTAAACTTTAAGCTGCTTAGAAACATACATTTGCAAAGTCTTCCCTGTTAATGAATCAGTTATTGGAGTCTATCGGGCCTATAGGTTAGGCAAGCTTTGAAAAATTCCCTGAAGCAAGATCCCAAGATGTCGCTGTGTCTGGCAGAGTTTGGATAAAGGTTTCACCAGCCAGGGGTTGCTTAAGTCCAAGTGATGAACTGAACACATCGACTCCAGGTCGAGGACTGATTACCTCACACTTCTCATCTTTCACGGTTTCTCTGCACTTGATTGAAGAAGCCACTGGCTGGTGAAACGTTACCAGAATAAAGATACCCAGATGCAAAACTGTCCTAGTTATCAACTTGTCGGTTTTAAAACCATTTATTCACACTCTATCAGGGATGGAGGGAATTCTTCAGAGCTTGCCTAGCTTTTAGGCTCGACCTACTTCTACTAGTGGGTTCTCCAGTGGTGACTGCCTACCACTGCTCAGCCTCATCTGTTTGAACTGAACACTCCGACTCCAGTCCGAGGGACTGATTACTTCACACTTCTCATCTTTCACGTTTCTCTGCATTGGACTGAAGAAGCCAAATGGCTAGCGAAATGTTTCTAGAATAAAGACACCCAAGTGTTTCACAAGTGTCTTATTTATCCACTTGTATATTTTCTAAACGATTTATTCAAAAGGGGAAATAATGCCATTGGTGACAACATTCATTCCATTTGTGCTTTTTATTTCAGAATATTGTTCAGTGTTGACGGCTTCGTTCAGGACAGGGAAGATATCACAACTGGTATAGATATAGATAGTATCTGAAGCCGCATTGTGCCAATATAGCACTGAAACTACGGCACTGGGAATGAGGAGGAGAGATACATGATACGTGGAAAATACTTGAGGGCCTTGTACCAATTTGCATACCGTTATAATAATATACTGGAGCGAGAAATATGGGCAGAATGACAAAATAAACCCGGTGAAGAAACAGCGGCGCTGTGAACACAATAAGAAAACATTGTATCAACATCCGTGGTTCCAGATCATTCAACATCATACCAGAAGATATCAGAAACACTGCTGGGACAAGTGCAGTGGACTTCAATAGGAAAGTGGACAAATATCTCCACCGAGTGCCAGACCAACCAGACTGTGATGGATATGTGGGTCAGCTGGCCGCCACCAATAACAGACTGGTTGACCAGCTAAAGATCAGACAAGCCTGGCCCAAGGCCGGATTCCAGTAGTAGAGACATTCTTAAAACTCATCAAAGGTACTTGTAGATTTCACTTTACTGTCGCTATAATAATTTCACACGATGCCCTTTTATTCCTCACATCCTTCTATACCTGTATGATTCCCGTGTTCCTGAACAAAATACAATTTATCGGTCTTTTGTTTGATCGTTGTATGTCCTGAAAACCTCCATAACCTTTCTAGAGACCCATTTTTCTTGGGGCTTATACACAAATATTAAGACGTGTTTCCTAAAAACATCTGCTGTTTGCTCACCTATCAGTAAATAGGTACCTGGGCATTTGTCGACTGGTGTGGGTCACATCCTGGGGATACAATTACCTAATTTTCCTGAAATTCTCTACATAACAAGGAGCTTTCTATATAGTAGTATGTCATTGATGTCAGCTAGGAATGTATACCTTGTACATGTACTTACAGATAAAAAATTATTATTATTATTATTATTATTTATTATTAGTAGTAGTAGTAGTATTTTTATTATTATTATTATTGTTATTATTATTAACTATTTTACACCTTCAATCAGCCCGAATCTTATCTAAAGTAGAGTATGGAGACCCACTGTATTTTTCAGCCGCCCTCCGTTATTCTTTTTTTTCTTTGATCCTATTTGTGATTCGAAGCTTTTGAGCTTATTCAAGTACAGACATTATAAGTAGCGACCACTCCTGTTTTTGCAAGATCGAAGCATTGTCCATTGTGTCCTCGTATAGAACGGCGATGGATATAGTAAGGTAACTTTATTTAGTCGTTGTCTCCATTTAATATGACTCTTTCCTTCCCGCAATCATTCTGTGATGTGTTCTGTTAATTTACCTCCCATTTACTTTTACTCTGCTTCTTACTTTTCTCTCCCTCCTTGGAAAGTTGTGACGATTCATGTTTGCTTTTCCCACTTCCGTGTGCTCACTTCCCTATTAGAACCTTAAGTTCACTCTTAAAAATTTCGTACTTATTATGTTATGACAGAGAACACTGATGGTTCTAAGTTTTCCACTGGTGTAGAATATGCAGATAATTTTTTTGTGATTGAATAATCCTAAATCGTTTCCTAGAATCAGCAAGTTTTCTCGCAGAAGAATATGCAATTCTTTCTACTGTCATTTACATTGCGATCATGTCCGCCTGGTCATTCATAGTTGTTTCGGACTCCGAAAGTATGTTACAAGCTATCTAGAAATTAGACTCCCCATATCCCATCATACTTTGCGTTCAACTTTGACAATGCTGCGGTTCTAGTTAACAGAAAAAAAAATAGGTTTTTGGTCGTTCCCTTGCCACATCGATATTCAAGGAGATGAGCAAGAGAGGTATTCCTTTCTCTGACTAGTTTTCATTGTTTTCTCATCATCTCCCCATTTGGTGGCAACAACGTTGGTCCGAGATGAACCACAACAAATTGTTGTCTAACAAGCCACGCTGGGGATCCTGGCCTAAATTTTCCAACATCTTCGAGTTTAGGAGACCACACTCGTGCTTGTGTATGAAACACACGTCAGTCACTCAGATACCACAGGAGAAACGACTGACACCTCTGTGCGAGGACTGTTAGATCACGATATCAGTCCACCATGAGGCCTGGTCACAGACCGGGCCGCGGGGGCGTTGACCCCCCGAAATCCTCTCCAGGTATACTCCAGGTGTCCTAATTCCCAGTCCAGTCTGTCAGTGGGCATGAGGACTCACTTTCGACGCTCTCACAGTCCCAACACCTAACTATCACTGCCCCAACACCTTCACTCTCCTGCCCCAATACCCCTCACTCTCATTGCCCCAACACTCTCATTCTCACTGACCTCCTAGCTGAAAGTCCTTCCTTTGATGCAGACTCTCCTTTTAACATTTTAAAGGATACTAACCTAACCTTACCTCCACCTCCACTATCACCTTCCCTCGCACACCTCTACCCATCACTCCTAACATTTGCACATTCCAACTTCTGCACATCCCTCCCCGCAGCGCTGTATGACCCTCAAAGGTTTAGCCCTTAAATTTATTATATTTTTACGATTTATTTAATACAATTTTATCATATAAGTAATTATTTACGCAGTGCATTATGTATTCAATATTTTTCCGCTTAACATTGGCTAGAATTTCATCATAAAAAGTTAATCTATAAAGCTGATTTAAATTGTGAAGACAATGTCAAGACCTCAAATATCTTTTCATAACAGTGAAGTGAGTTACTAGTTCCATTACGACTTTTGGGGACTTTTATGTTTCACATTATTGATATCTCCATTCAACCTGCACTGTCATAGATACTTATTGCTTAGTTTTAGTCTAGCGGTGACAACATCTTGTAGTCTGTCTGTAAAAGGTAAAAAAATTTTTTTATTATTTCTTTGTGTTGGATGTGACTGGTAATGTTGGTGTGGTTAGTTTCCTTTCCCTTGAAGGAGCGCCATTTGTTGAGACGAGGCTCTGCATTAACTTAATTAAAGTCTACTTCCTACTCTTTAGGGAGTCATTTATTTTCTTTCAGTTTGCTTATGTCTGGTAGTGTGGGAGGAGTGTTGAGTTACTTCACCATCATTGCTGTGTGCCAGGTGTTTGTTATAGTATTCTCTTAATTTTGTTTGTTATTTAATGAAGATAATGATCACTGAGCAGTCTAATATCTCTGAATTAGGCTGCTGCAGTGTCGCTGTTCTTTAACTTCGGAATAGCGTAACTTTGAATGTCTGAACTTTCGACAATAGTTTAACAGTAAATTTTGTTCCTCAGTCCTTGTTTCTGCTGCCTGGCCAGCCAAGAGAGCGAGGGGATAAAGGTACCTACTCCAGCTGAGACATTAATTTCATGTAGACTTCCAGGGATACAAAAGAGCGTCTAATTCTTTAGTGCTGTCTCTCTCATAAGATTTGTGAATTTCTATGAAGGTAGATGCGAGTGTTGCCAACATTTCTGTTGACTGGTTGAGGCTCCATCAATGTCTTACTGTAGGTGATTTCCCTTATATTCATATATCTTAGTCTGTCAACTCGAGTGTTGCAATTATCGTGTCTCCTACTGGTAGGGGACTTTATTACTGTATTTTTTTAAATATTTTTATTAGCCTAATTTTGTCCGTTTTTTTTTTTTTTTTTTTTTTGGGGGGGAGGGGGCATTTAGGTTAGGAATATATAATAAAGGTCTTATTAAATTATAATATATAATTTGAGTCTTATTTTTTATTTATTTATTGTTTTTTAAATTTTCAATAATACTTTTTCGGCAACGAAACACGAAACTGCTCTCACTTCCCTCACACCGCTGATCTTGTTATTAACTCATGCGAGGTTCCTTAATGCCAATGAAGGGCTCTTGATCTATGAAACTGGACCTGTATTTTCCTTCCTTGAATCGGACTTGAATGCCTCCCACTCCCTAAGGCGACGTATAACCCTTACAGGTTGAACGCTACTCACTTGAATGTAATAACAATGAAACCTATTTTCTCCATTTCATATTTTACTTGATAAATTTTATTGTAAAGCACAATGGATCTGTTAGTGCCTATCTGTATTGTTGTACTTTTTTAGTCTATTTTAATAAAAGTCAGTCTGAGAAGCCAAAATTCTTTTCGGAACACTGCTTGTTTATTGTCAGTTTGGCCAGTGCTTCGACTGTTCCATGCACTGCGGCCTCGCCACAGGCGAGTAACAGTCGCTCTCTACAAAAGTCTCCTTCGATCACCATCGGGGAGGAGAATTTTACCTCTGCAATCATCACCTCAGCTCTTCCACGACGCATCATATATCAGACCTACTATAGTGCTGTGATAAATGACGCCTCCATGCTTACTCTTGCAGCTGTCCTAAAGCAGCAAGCAAATCAAGTTCACTGGTATACACTGGATTTCTTCATCCTCATCCTCCCCATTCATGAAGGCGAAATGTTCCATTTTTGTAAAACGACTGAACAGGATCGTCACTGCTCTCTCTACTGGCAAACTCAAGACTTCCATGGAGGATAAGAATCTCATGGCCTCGTTCGACACCATCACTAAGGTTCCAAACATCTCCACGATAAAGATCACCTTTTCCAAACATCGCAATGGCTGCCCTAGCTCCTTCTGAATAACCGGCCTTTTCTTACTATCACATATACCCAACCTGAGCGCTACCAGCACATCTCACCCTTCTATCCTTACAGTCATGTCGCCAAGGACTGTCACATCAAGGACAGGAAGTTTTGTTCAAACTGAGGAAGTGAAGGACATGACTATTGCATCAAATGCATACTAAAAAATCATAGCAAAGAAAAACCAAAAAGATCTAAAGAAAATCCCTTCAAAATATCTGACTTATGCTGCCATCACCAAGCTACAATCCGACATCACTAAAATTCTTCAAGCCCTGGCTATTTCTCTACACCTTAAAACATTCCCCGCTCACCCAGTAAGGTTATTACCTAAACTCCGTCGGTGTCGTCGTCCACGCTCCAAGCGCATACCTGCGAGGGAATTTGCGAAGGTTAACCTTTAATTACTTTATCAATTGATATTTGAAGTTTATTCGTCAGAAAACAGTGTGCACACCAGGCTGGGTGACTAAGTCAACCTGGGTTGTCCCATCCTAGGTACAAGGGTTACCTGGCTAAATCTCCTGGAGGACTAGAGGTAGACACCGAATCTTTTATTTTTCGATGCTTCACATCCACTCACTTTGCGTTCAAAACAGGTGTTTTCGATCTGAGTGCAGATATTTTACCAAGAAGCCTATCTATGCCAGAACATCTTACTATAGAGAGTTTTGGGTGTTTCTTCTGAAAGTACCTAAATCCTTGACCGCAGCTATTGAAGCTGTTTGTTTGCAATCGTGACATTACGATTTCGTGAGTCATATTGAAGCTGTAATCACGCTTGATTATATGCCAAGCACATAGCCCTCATGAAAACGATTTACATCTCTTGTCGATATCAAACTACTGATCTCTGGGGAGATTAGCAGTTTCTGAGATATTTAAACTTCCTCATCTGGCACCAACAATCATTCCACTTTCAGAGTCACATTAGTCACATTATCCCCTCCCTGATGTTTGTTGAACAAAACTGAACCTCTTGATCATATTTGCGTGTTTCTATGCACTGAGGTGCTACCATGTGATTGGCTTATTAGGTATTTGCATTAATTAACGAGGTGTGCATGTGTTCCTAATAAAGTGGACACTGAAGGTATATAAACGATAATCTCCCCTCATGTAAAATGGAAGATGAGGCAACATAATGTTATACCAGAAATATCTCCTGGAAGCACCCTGGCCCAACAGGCACATACCAGGGAACTAATGAGGCTTTGTGAAAAGTACTCATTAAACCAACAGATAATTGATCCCACTAGAAATGAAAATACCCTGGATTTGATATTCACAAACAACGAGGAATTAATCAGAGACATACCAGTTACAAAAACAATATACTCTGATCATAACATCATAGAAGTTCAAACGAGTATTAACTCAGGGTTAGGGAACTGCGGCACTAATGTTATAGACGGGATGTTCAGTAAGTTTAATTTTAATAACCATAGAATTGACTGGGAAAAACTAAACCAAGAGCTATCAGACATATCATGGGAATCAGACATGAGCACCCTAAATCCCCACCAGTGCCTAGAGAAGCTGAATACAGAAGCATACAACATATGTATGAAGCACGTACCATTGAGGAAACCCAGAAGAAGATCAGATATATAGAGAGAGCGTAGGAGATGGTACAGGAGAAGAAAACGGGTTACTGAATTGTTGAAAAACACAAATATGTTGCAACAGAGGAGAGATAGCCTTAACCGAGAGATCACTGAATTAGAACAAAAACTTAAGATGTCATACCTAACAGAAGAAGTACAAATTGAACAAAGACCCATACAGGATATTGCAAGAAACCCAAAATATTTTTATTCCTATGCAAAATCCAAGCTAAGAACTACCTGTAGAATTGGACCTTTATTGAGAGGAGATTCGTATACTGACGATGAACAGGAAATGAATGAAATCCTAAAAGAACAGTATGAGTCAGTGTTCAGCAACCCACTAAACGACAGCAAGGTAGAAAAAAACAAATATTTTTCACTCCAGCAGAAGGCCGCACAGACCACCTAACTGACATTAGTACAAATCCCATAGATTTCGAAAAAGAAATTGACAACATGCCCACTCACTCAGCACCTGGACCAGATTCATGGAATGCTTTATTTATAAAGAAGTGCAAAGTACCATTAGCAAGAGCCCTTAGTATTCTTTGGAGAAAGAGCTTAGATCTAGGTGAAATACCGGAGGCCTTAAAAAGTGCAGACATAAGGGAGGTAGTAAAGCACTAGGTAAAAATTACAGACCAGTAGCCCTAACTTCTCACATCATAAAAATCTTTGAAAGAGTGATGAGACGGCAGATTGCAAAGTTCATGGACCAGCACAACCAACATAACCTTAACCAGCATGGCTTTAGAGTGTGACGATCATGCCTGTCACAGCTGCTGAACCCATTATGACAGAATTACGGAGGCATTGGAAGACGACCAAAACGCAGATGTGATTTACAGATTTTGCAAAGGCGTTTGACAAATGCGATCATGGAGTGATAACGCACAAAATGAAGGCCAAAGGCATTACGGGGATGGTAGGCAGATGGATTTTGAGTTCCTAACACACAGAACACAAAACGTAGTAGTGAACAGGGCAAGATCCAGCATCAGCGAGGTCAAAAACTCAGTGCCCTAAGGCACTGTCCTGGCACCTCTGCTGTTTCTACCCTCATAGCAGACATGGATAAAAACACCAGCACACTTTTGTATCATCATTTGCAGATGACACTAAAATAAGCATGAAAGTCACTACGGTAGAGGACACTGAAAAATTACTGGAAGACATAAGCAGGGTCTTCCAATGGGCGTGGAGAACAACATGACGTTCAATGGTGATAAGTTTCAGCTGCTTAGGTATTGAAAAAAAGAAGAACTCAAAAGGAACACTATATACAAAACGCAAGAGGTCACCACATAGAACGAAAGGAACACGTAAAGGACTTGGGAGTAATTATGTCTGCTGATCTTTCTTTTAAAGACCATAATAAGACAAAGATCACAACAGCCAGGAAGATGACGGGTTGGTATTGAGAACTTTCAAAACAAGGAAATAATGCCGATGATGACACTCTTCAAATCGCTAGTGCTCCTCACTTAGAATACTGCTCAGTGCTGACGGCCCCGTTCAGGGCAGGAGAAATATCAGAGCTGGAACAAATTCAGAGATCGTTTACGGCTCACATTGAGCCATTGAAACATCTAAGTTTGGGAACGCCTTCAAGTCTTGAACATGTACTCATTGGAGCGGAAGAGAGAAATATACATGATAATATATACCTGTAAAGTGCTTGAGGGCCTGGTCCCAAACTGCACACTGCCATAACAACATACTAGAGTGAGAGATATGGGAGAAAGTGTAAAATAAACCCAGTGAGGAGCAGAGGTATGGTGGGGACAATACAGGAGCACTGTATTAACATCCGGGGTCCCAGAATATTCAACATTTTACCAGAAGATATCAGAAACACGGCTGGAACCAGTATAGAAGCCTTCAAGATGAAACTGGACAAGTATCTTCACCAGGTGCCAGATTAACCAGGCTGTGATGGATATGTGGGGAAGCGGGCCTCCAGCAGCAACAGACTGGTTGACCAGGCAAGCACCGAACGAGCCTGGCCCATGGCCCGCTCAGAGAGTAGATAAACTCTCGAAAATCTCAAAGATAAATCAAAGGTAAAGGAATATGGACACAGATGCAGCTAATGTGACATTTTTTACAACGTTTCAATCCTGTTGGTAATTCACCACTATTACCAATAAAATGTTAGTAGTAGTAATAACGTTAGTAGAAGCAGCGGAAGTAGTAATTATAAAAGAAGCAGATGGGTGACGTTCATGGTAATAACGCAGCAGGCACAGCAGCAGCAGTAGTAGTAGAAGTAGTAGTTGTAGTAATTGTGGTAATAACAGTAGTACTAATAGTAAAACAAGCAAAAGAAGAGAGGAGCATTGCAAGAAGATAACTCTCCCAGACCAGGGACAAACTACGGAAAGAGTAATGAGAGTGAATTAGATTTTCAGGCAATGGAGACTGAAGTATCTCAACAGTCTAACACCTGTTCCCAAGGGCAGAGAGGAACTGCAGTAAGCCAACTGGCCGAAGTTAAGAAAGAAAAGGAAGCTGGAAGGAAGGAATTTGGAAGACAGAGAAGACAAAAAAAAGCAAGAGACAGGTGAGAGGGAAAGGAGAAGAAGAGGAAGAGGCTAGGTAAATTTACGAGTGTTCTGAAGTTCAGAAAATTTGATTATATATCAAGAAAAACAGGCAGAACTTAGAATTATATGTGGAAAATTGTGTATAAAGTCAGTTTTGACAAGAGTCAAAAATTGCATCAGAAGACCAATTAATGGGATGGCTGTAATCTCTGACGTGAGAGAGAAGAGCATTGGTGGTTTCAGAAAGGCGATCACATAGTTTGTGCAATTTAAGTCTGTCAGAAAGAGTGTCGCCAGTTTCACCAAAGTACTGAAGAGGTCATGAAGAACAGGAAATGGAGTCGATATTGGAAGCATTAGTGACATGAGGAGAAGTATGAACAAAGTATTTTCTATGGAAGGTATTCGTTTAACGTTAAGCAGGTTTCATGGAAATAAATGGTATAAAAATACCGACACAATGGAAAAATAAACACATAAGCAGTATAATGTATCCTTTATTGACAACGTTTGCCCACGCAGTGGCTTTATCGAGTCACAGACAGATCTACCTTATCTGTCTGTGACTCGATAAAGCCCACTGCGTGGGCGAAACGTTGTCAATAAAGGATCACATTATACTGCTTATGTGTTTATTTTTCCAAGCAGGTTTCATATTTAGAATGAGTTGTTAAGATTTTGAAGATTGGAAATGATGTTAATGCAATGAATAGAAGATTTCACAGAAGCGAATTTACGAGAGAAGAAAGTCTGTTTAACATTAGAGTAGGAAGAATGCTGGAAGTCACGAGGATAGCCTAGCAGAAAAGAATTTCAAGAGTTGTGAAATCAATGGTGGTATGCTGAGGGCACGGAGGAAGAGAGAATCAAGTATGCTCTTCTTAACAGAGGGAGCATGGTAAGAAAATTAATGAATGAACCTCTCATTGCGCATAAGGCGGGGAAACGTAAAAGAAACGCACGGAGTGGTGGACGTGGACATGAAGAAAGTCTTCAAAAAAATAAATTTCCATTGTGAACGATAGAATAAACAAGGTTGTTAAGCAATAACAAAATTGGTGGACGATGCTAGGAAGGGGGCAGAGAAGAGTCCATAGTTAAACCAAAGATTAGGGACTGGAAATACCTGAAGGTTTACACAGGTTTAGCCTAAACCAGGTTCTGGGGTGCCTGAAGGTTTACACAGGTTTATCCTAAACCAGCTACCTGGGAGTGAATGAAGGTTTACAAAATGTGATGCCAACACACGATGGAGCACTTGTACAATAATGCCCGGGATATAATTAATATAAATTCTCCAGGGTTCTCTGGGCTGACGTTCTTTGAGAGTAACACAATACTTCCAGGTTACAGTTGGATGGCCCTGATTACTCATTATTTAAATATACTTCATCTTGAAATATTCGGTCTTGGAGCTGACACTGCATTAGATCCTTTTATTGCTCTGAACGCTGTTCTAATTAACTTAACAACAGCCTCAACGCTGTCCATAACTAAATTAACAACAGTTCAACGCTGTCCATCAACTAACTTAACAACAGCCCTTCTATCCTGCATCAACAGGCAGGCAAAGACAGTCACTAATTTCTGACAGTGTCAGCACCATGGGTGTCGCACTATCTCAATATCCCGTGTACGTTCAATACTCGTACTCGCTTAAATTAGTTCTCTCAAGATACATTCTCCTCCTGCGTTTGGATCAAGGTTCAAGACACGTGCTCATTCACTTTTTTGCTACGACTTAGCATATTTGGACTAATTTTTTTTTTGAAACTTTTTTTTATTAAATTCAGTTAGATGTTTAAAATATTCAGTTATAATTAATTTTAGTGTGGGGGTAATATTGTAGATACTGTCTCTGCTGCTTTTGTAATTGTGTCCAGATGAGAGCTTTTTAGTTTTAATAAAATTATCGTTTTCAGTTTACTGTTGATATACCTCTGATGTATACCCTGCTGGGGATATTTGTGTTGGATCGCCTTTATATTTAGCGTCACGCTGGTGCTGACATCTTGTGGGGCCCTAGATCTCCGAGCTCAGCCTCCCCTCCTTTCTCTGCCTCACTCCGCACATGACAGCCTAGAGACAACAAGCCTACCCCCCCTCTCTCCCGCTAGGCCGGGCCTGGCCTCAAAGGGCGCCTAACACACTGCATGTAATTAAAATCTAATAAACCTACACTATGAATCCGAAATATCATTTCCCCAACAACAAAATTAATTTGGCGCCAGTAGGTGATAAGCGTGTTTTTCCCGGAAGGGGAAGGGGAAAACGAAGATGTCTCCCCCTTCATCGACTGGGACAAGCAACATTTTCTCTCAGCAATTGTCCGGGTTTGCCCTGCTACTTTAATCTCCCAGACAAGTACAGCCAGGATTCAGGGCCATATCACTAAATTTCCTTGAGGAATCGTGGCGTCACCTGGGGCTCCCCCCAGTGTCCCCCCTCTGTTTCAAGTCACATTTCAACCCCACCTGTATATTGCTGCCGTTGTTTCAGCTCAGCATGGCCATTTCACAAGTCAGGGGGAAATTTTGTGGTGTTTTCGCATTCATAGTAGTGAATCTACCTTGGGAAACCACTTGTGTTTATGCGTGAGGAGGGAAGACAGTGAATCCCGGCCGCACCTTTCCTCCACGCTCTCTCATCCACCCCCACTCACACTCCTCACTGCATCTCTGCTGTTTTCTTTGAATTCTGTGCGAATTCTTTGCCAGAAAGGGGTATACCCGAGTCCTGAGGGCCTCGAAACCATGTAATCAACAAGCCACGTGGATCTCGGCCGTGTGGATCTCCCCCGTGGATCAACAAGTCGCATA
>WNWK01037064.1:0-18729 GCA_009830355.1 Cherax destructor
CCCATGAGAAATAATGTAAATTCAATTAATCCGTTTCAGACACCCAGGAGTATTAACAAAAATAATTTTTAGAGATTAAATATAGATTTACATACAGAAAAGAATAACAAATAAATATAAAGCACTAATAACATGTATAAATGAACATTTAACATCACACTTCCTTTTATTGACGACTCTTGTTGGTGTATGGAAGATGGAGAGGAGAGAGGGAGGCGAGTTTATTGTTGGGAGGCAGGAAAAAATGCTTCAATTTGACACTAATATCAGCTCTACAGCTTATTTATCTATCACAGTTCATCTAATATGACATAATAAACAATATAAATAACATAAAAACGTGATATACACTCTAGAATTAATAAAATATGTGTCTCATTACGAATGTGGTGGCGGCCATACTCGGGTCCAGCTATGAAAACATCTTCCTATTCTTTCCTCCTTCAGACGCATTAGTATAAGAGAAAACGGAGTTTGTAATGCTAACTGCATTAGATCACTTATTTCCAGTCGCTTCAAGGTGAACAGGAATCATTCCTGTCCAGGCAAGCTGGTAACAACAACAGCAGCAGCAACAACAACAACAACTGGTTTGTTGACAAAACTACCGAAACTTCTACACTCTCATTCTCTCTCGTTTATTCATTTAATCTTGTTTACTCACCTCTCACTCTACATTAAGACTGCCTCTCACCACCACTGCCTCTCACCACCACTGCCTCTCACATCCACTGCCTCTCACATCCACTGCCTCTCACATCCACTGCCTCTCACATCCACTGCCTCTCACATCCACTGCCTCTCACGTCCACTGCCTCTCACATCCACTGCCTCTCACCACCACTGCCTCTCATCACCGCCTCTACCACCGCTTCTTTCCAGTCGCTTCAAGGTGTGAACAGGAATCATTCCTGTCCAGGCTGGCTGGTAACAACAACAACAACTGGTTTGTTGACAAAACTACCGAAACGTCTACACTCTCATTCTCTCTCGTTTATTCATTTAATCTTGTTTACTCACCTCTCACTCTACATTAAGACTGACTCTTACCACCACTGCCTTTCATCACCACTGCCTCTAACACTGCCTCAACCAACAAACAAGCACCACTGCCTCTCACCACCATTGCCTCTCATCACCCCTGCCTCTCACCACTATTACCTCTCATCACCACTGCCTCTCATCACCACTGCCTCTCATCACCACTGCCTCTCACCACCACTGCCTCCCATCACCACTGCCTCTCATCACCACTGCCTCTCACCACCACTGCCTCTCACCACCTCTGCCTCTCATCACCACTGCCTCTCACCACCACTGCCTCCCATCACCACTGCCTCTCACCACCACTGCCTCCCATCACCACTGCCTCTCATCACCACTGCCTCTCACCACCACTGCCTCTCACCACCTCTGCCTCTCATCACCACTGCCTCTCACCACCACTGCCTCCCATCACCACTGCCTCTCACCACCACTGCCTCTCATCACCACTGCCTCTCACCACTTTGTTACGATTTCTTTCTTTTATTCTATGGTGTTCCTCACTTTCTTTATCAAAGGACTGACACTAGGAGCTATCTTTGGGCCCCTGGTGGCTTATTTAGCAGTCAAGCACAATAATCAAGGGCGAAAAACAATGGTTAAGAAATGTTTTGCATGAACTCGCAGGATAATGTTCACTCAACCAGAAACAATGCTACACTGCCTGAGAATGTGCGTGGGAGGCGGGCTTGCAGGCTTTGTATGTGCGCTGGGCACTGGACAGGTTCCGTACCATGAACGAAAACGGAGGTAATCACACGAAAACAGAGGTAAATTTTCCCCAAAAAAACTGCACGAAAACTGAAACACATGAAAAAAAAGATACATGAAAACGGAGGGACCACTGTACACTTGGAAAATCCTAGAGAGATTAGTACCAAACTTGCACATGAGAGTCACTCCCTATGAAAGCAAAAGACTCGGCAGACGATGCAACATCCCCCCCAATGAAAAGCAGGGGTGCCACTAGCACGTTGAGAGACAACACAATAAGTGTCAGGGGCCCAAGACTGTTCAACTGCCTCCCAGCATACATAAGGGGGATTACCAATAGACCCCTGGCTGTCTTCAAGCAGGCACTGGACAGGCACCTGAAGTCATAACCGGGCTGTGGTTCGTACGTCAGACTGCGTGCGGCCAGCAGTAACAGCCTGGTTGATCAGGTTCTGATTCACCACGAGGCCTGGTCACAGACCGGGCCGCGGGGGCGTTGACCCCCGGAACTCTCTCCAGGTATGTAATGTAGATTATGCAACATCTGCCACATTGCTAGGCTAGGTTAGGTAAGATTAGTCAGGAAACAAGACAACTGTTTCCTGACACAGGCTTTAGTCACATACTAGAGCTTTTGGCCATTTAAGCAAGGGCTTCTGCAGGCTTACAAGACTACCCTTTTAAAAATTAATATTAGTGCCACATTTCTTTCCTATCCACCCTATTATATGCCTTTTCTAAATGCAATGATGCAATGAAAACTTCCTTATCTCTATCTAAATATAATCTGATTTTATTTCTGATTAAAATACTTGGTCTACACATTCCCTACCCTTCTTAAAACCTCCTTGTTCATCTCCAATCATGCTTTCCACCTTACTTTTAATACTTTAACTAATAACTGCCATACTCTTTACCTGGTACAGTCATCCCTTGGTATCCATGGGGGATTGGTTCAAGGAACCCCCGAGGATACCAAAATCCGTGGATGCTTAAGTCCCGCATTCCCTTCATCCACTGCACGTCAGATGGTAGGTGTAGTGGGAGAAGGTTATAGTGCTTGGTTCTTTATCCTCCATCTGGCAGTGAGGCATCTCCGTTCATACGTGTTTAATACCATACCTTTTCCTCCGTTCATACTCATCCAGTACCATACATTGCCCACACACCTCTACCCACTCCAACTGCTCAATCAACTTTTCCCTTTTCTGTGGCCACGTGCCCTCGCTACACACCCATACCACCCATACCACCCACACCTATAATTCCCCCATGGCTACACAACTTCATACACACCATTCCAACCAGTAACCTCCACCTACACAACTCCCCATGGCCACACATCCAACCAACAACCCCCACCCCCCACACAACCCACTCTTACAATTCTTCCCACAGCTACATGCCTACACTTACATCATTCCCCCACTATCTCACGCCTACAACTTACCCAATCTTTCACCCTAACAAGCAGTCCACATACCTAATTACTTAATCATGCTGTCCCCCTCATTACTGCCTACACCAACTGCACACTCACCCACCCAGTCATTCATCATTCGATCATCACCCACACTGGGCCACCAACAATCACACCTATTAAGAACTATCATGAAAATAGAAGAAAACTCAGATGACTGTTTATACATACAGTGGACCCCCGCCTAATGAGCAAAATTCATTCCAGAAGCCTGCTCAAGTGCCATTACCGAACGCATTTACTTCCTTAAGAAATAATGTCACGTAGGTTAGTCTATTTCAGACCCCCAAAAATACACTTCCACAAGCACTTACAATATTATACATACTTACATAATTGTACGAGGGGTCCACTGTATATAGTCTTCCCTCGGTATCGTCTACACATCACTTCACTCGCATGGATTCAGAGTAGTACTGGGTGCAAGGCAAATAAAATTTTTTTGCTTTTTGGAACTTTCTGGAATTTTTTTCAGATATTTTTGATCTACAGTTGGTTGAATCCATGGATGCAGAACCAGCAGATATGGACTGCCAACTGTATACTCAAAAGGCTCATTCCTATATAATTCTTACGATTTCTTTTATCCCCTTTTCCTTTATACAAAGGAACTATGCACACTGCCAATCCATAGGTACCTTCCCTCTTTTCAAACATTAATTAGACAAATACATCAACCACTCCAAACCTATGTCCCAACCTGCTTTTAACATTTCTGTCTTGATCCCATCAATCTCAGCTGCTTTACTCCCTTTCATTTTACCCACTGACCCAGGAACCTCCCCCACACTCTCATTTGGCTCTTCTTTACTCCTAAAACATGTTATACCCAGTGGCGGCTCGTGTATAGGCACTGCGGAACTGCAGCATCCCGTATTTTCACTCGATATTATCGATAACATTCAATATACTAATGAGTCTCTTTTTCTTTAATTCTTTCTTTATACAGTGGACCTCCGGTGTTCGTGATTTTTTCGTTCCAGAATGCTGTTCAAGTGCCATTACCAAACGAATTTATTCCCATAAGGAATAATGTAAATTAGACTAGTCCTTTTAGACCCCCCAAAAATACACTTACAAAAGCACTTACAAAAATACACTTACATAATTGTTCGAGTTTGGAGCATCACGAACACCGGGGGTCCACTGTACTTGTACATTATATAATCCTTAAGCTTAATGTCGGTAGCCATCCCTTAGTACATGAAAAAATTACAAAAATCCTTGTATGGAACTGTGCGCTTCACAGTTCCAGCGACTCGGTGTTTGGCTGTTGTGCGCATGCATACATGTCCGAGATAAGACGCTGCACGCTTGGTAGAGAGAGCACTGTCGCTGACGCAGTGCCAACCATGTTGTGCAAGTGTAAGGTAGTGTTTCTTTTTGACTCAGCGACGTGTGTTGTGCTTAAAAACCATGTACCATATTCTTGAGTGTGATAAAGTGTAGAATTAGATGATTTTCATGCTTCCAGCTATTTTATTTAATTCACAGTTTTTTTGGTTCTTTTATTTTACAGAAAATTTAAATAATTTAATTATGGCCTCCTTGCATCCCCATGAAATAAGTTCTGTGACTAAGTGAAATTCAACTGCTTAAGTTTTCACATTTGTCTCTACATGAGAAAGTTACAGTTAAGAAAAAAGGCTTTTCAACACCTGATATTCAAATATCTCAGCCAGGAATGAGCAACAAGAAGAAGTATATTCGTAGCTTTAATTCTTAATAGTACCAACGGAAAAGTTGGCTTTGTGGCTGTGAAGTAAAAAAAGGCATTTGCTGTTTGGAGGTGATGTAACGTGGACAAAAGATGATTTTAGAAATATAAACAAAATGAAAGAAAAAACTGAAAAACATTAGAAGTCAAAGAAGCACATTGAAAATGTGGTTTCACTGTCACTTTTAGGAAACGTAAATATTAAGGAGAAACTTAGTGAGGCATACAGACTTCCAATCAATGAACATAACATAAAGGTTAAAAAGAGCCGTGAAATTTTATCCAAAATCATAAACTGTATTTTCTTTTGTAGAAACTTCAAAACTCCCTTTATGTGAACATGATGAAAAAGATGATTCAGTAAATCCAGGGGTATTTAGAGGATTAATAAATTTTGCATCTAAATTAGATCCAGATTTGAAGAATCACTTAGAAACTAGTATGGTCTTCAAGACCATTCAGAATGAGATGCTTGACTGCCTGCTACAAATATACCATGAGGAGATAAGGACAGAAATTAGAATGGATCAAGCTTGAACTGTAACAATTTAGGTAAGTAAAAAAATATTTTTTTTGTTTATGATTTTATCAAGCTTATGTATAAATTTTCTTTTTATATGCTTGTTTCATTTTACACAATATTAAAACAATATTATAACAAAAACATAAGGTGGGACCAAGTAAACCAAGTCCTAAATTATATAAACTGGGAAGATAGCCTAAGCATCACGGATCCTAACCTATGTCTAGAACAAATTACCTCTGTGGCACTTGAGGTTTGCTCAAGGCAAATTCCCTTAAGGAAAAGAAGAAGATGTAAACTAGAAAGAGAGAGGCGCTCCCTATACAGGCGAAGGCAGAGAATAACGGAGCGACTACAAGAGGCCAATATATCTGAAATACGTAGGGAGACGCTGGTCAGAGAAATAGCAAACATCGAATTAAAACTAAAAGAATCTTACAGGAATCAAGAAATGCGGGAAGAACTAAAAGCCATAAATGAAATTGAAAGAAACCCAAAGTATTTCTTTTCTTATGCCAAATCAAAGTCGAGAACAACATCCATTATTGGGCTCCTACTTAAATGGGATGGGTCCTACACAGATGACAGCAAGGAAATGAGTGAGTTACTTAAGTCCCAGTATGACTCAGTTTTTAGCGAGCCGCTAACCAGACTGAAAGTCGAAGACCTAAAATAATTTTTATGAGAGTGCCACAGAACTTGGCAGATGCATGCCTATCTGACATTACCCCGATGCCAAATGACTTCGAAAAGGCAATAAATGACATGCCCATGCACTCCGCTCCAGGCCCAGACTCATGGAACTCTGTTCATCAAGAACTGCAAGAAGCCCCTATCACGTGCTTTTAACATCCTATGGAGAGGGAGCATGGACACTGGGGTTGTCCCGCAGGTACTAAAAACAACAGACATAGCCCAACTCCACAAAGGGGGCAGTAAAGCAATAGCAAAGAACTACAGACCAATAGCGCTAACGTCCCATATCATAAAAATCTTTGAAAGGGTTCAAAGAAGCAAGATCGCCACTCATCTAGATACCCATCAACTACACAACCCAGGGCAGCATGGGTTTAGAGCAGGTCGCTCCTGTCTGTCCCAACTACTGGACCACTACGACAAGGTTCTGGATGCTCTAGAAGACAAACAAAATGCAGATGTTAATACACAGACTTTGCAAAAGCCTTTGACAAGTGTGACCAAATAGTAGTAGTCAACAGAGTAAAGTCTGAGGCAGCTACAGTGAAAAGCTGTTCCACAAGGCACAGTACTCGCTCCCGTGCCGTGTCTTCCTTTGCAGTTGACACCCGAATCTGTATGACAGTGTCCACCATTGAAGACACTGCAAGACTCCAAGCAGACATAAACCAAATCTTTAAATGGGCTGCAGAAAACAATATGAAGTTCAATGATGAGAAATTTCAATTACTGAGATATGGAAAACGTGAAGAAATTAAAATTTCATCGAAGTACAAAATAAATTCCAACCACACAATAGAGCGAAAAACTAATGTCAAAGACCTGGGAGTGATCATGTCAGAGGATCTCACCTTCAAGGACCATAACACCGTAGCAATCACATCTGCTAGAAAAATGGCAGGATGGATAATGAGAACCTTCAAAACCAGGGATACCAAGCCCATGTTGACACTTTTCAGGTCGCTTGTTCTATCTAGGCTGGAATATTGCTGCACACTAACTGCACCTTTCAAGGCAGGTGAAATTGCTGACCTTCACGGCACGCATAACTGAGATAAACCACCTCAATTACTGGGAACGCTTGAAGTTCCTAAACCTGTACTCCCTAGAATGCTGGCGGGAGAGATACATTATTATATACACGTGGAAAATTCTCAAGGGATTAGTACCAAACTTGCACACGAGAGTCACTCCCTACGAAAGCAAAAGACTCGGCAGGCGATGTAACATCCCCCCAATGAAAAGCAGGGGTGCCACTAGCACGTTGAGAGACAACACAATAAGTGTCAGGGGCCCAAGACTGTTCAACTGCCTCCCAGCATACATCAGGGGGATTACAAACAAACCCCTGGCTGTCTTCAAACAGGCACTGGACAGGCACCTGAAGTCGGTACCTGACCAGCCAGGCTGTGGTTCATACGTTGGACTGTGTGCGGCCAGCAGTAACAGCCTTGTTGATCAGGCTCTGATCCAACATGAGGCCTGGTCACAGACCGAGCCGCAGGGGCGTTGACCCCTGGAACTCTCTCCAGGTATACTCCAGGTATAATGGCTAAAAATTTTCTGAAGCAGCACCTCCACTATTTTTAGCTCTGAGCCGCCACTGGTTATACCTCCCTGGCTAGTACACGAAACCACTGCCTCCCTCTTTTCATCAACATTTAGCAACTGCTCAAAATATTCCCTCCAACTCCCCATCTAATAACACCCCTTTTCTGTTTTTAACTGCTAAATCCATTTGTTCCCTAGGCTTTCTCAACTGATTAATCTCACTCCAAAACTTTTCCTTATTCTCGGCAATTTTTTTTAACAAAATCTCACTCGTTCTCTCATTTGCTCTCCTTTTACACTCTTCCATCACTCTCTGAACTTCTTTTTTACTCTCTCTCTCTATATCACACCATTCTTGTATCATTTCTGCTTTGTAAAAACCTTTCACATGCTAACTTTTCTCTCTTACTTCAACACTCCACTAACTGCATCTCTTCCATCCCACACCCACCCTCCTATATCCACAAGCTTCTGCTGCACATTCTAAAACCGTTCTTAAATATACCCCATACCTCTTTGAGGGATACGTATTTGGGAGTGGACATGTCAGCGGATGGGGTTTATGAAGGATGAGGTTAACCATAGAATTGATGAAGGAAAAAAGGCGAGTGGTGCGTTGAGGTATCTGTGGAGACAAAAAACGTTATCCATGGAGGCAAAGAAGGGAAAGTATGAAAGTATAGTGGTACCAACACTCTTATATGGGTGTGAAGATTGGGTTGTAAATGCTGCAGCGAGGAGGCGGCTGGAGGCAGTGGAGATCTCCTGTCTAAGGGCTGAAGAGGGGTTGTTGAGGTGGTTTGGTCATTTAGAGAGAATGGATCAAAGTAAAATGACTTGGAGAGCGTATAAATCGAAAAGGTTGGAGGGAGGGGGTAAAGGAGGTTTTGTGGGCTTGGACTTCCAGCAAGCATGTGTGAGCGTGTTAGATAGGAGTGAATGGAGACGATTGGTTTTTGGGACCTGATGAGCTGTTGGAGTGTGAGCAGGGTAACATTTTGTGAAGGGATTCAGGGAAACCAGTTAATTGATTTAGTTGGACTTGAGTCCTGGAAATGGGAAGTACAATGCCTGCACTTTAAAGGAGGGGTCTGGGATAGTGACAGCTGGGAGGGACTATTCTCAGCTGTCGTATCTGAGCGCCTCTGCAAAGACAGTGATTATGTATGAGTGTGGTGAAAGTGTTGAATGATGATGAAAGTATTTTCTTTTTGGGGATTTTCTTTCTTTTTGGGTCACCCTGCCTTGGTGGGAGACGGCCGACTTGTTGAAAAAAAAAAAATTAAGGTTAGCCGGACTTGAGTCCTGGAAATGGGAAGTACAATGCCTGCACTTTAAAGGAGGGGTTTGGGATATTGGCAGTTTGGAGGGACTTCTAAACTGTCGTATCTGAGCGCCTCTGCAAAGACAGTGATTATGTATGAGTGAGGTGAAAGTGTTGAATGATGACGAAAGTATTTTCTTTTTGGGGATTTTATTTCTTTTTGGATCACCCTGCCTCGGTGGGAGATGGCTGACTTGAAAAAAAAAAACTCTTTGCCCTCCTCCCTTGAGTTATATATTATTCCGTTCAAGATGATTTTTTTTTATTAACACTTTGGCTGTTTCCACCAAGGTAGGGTGACCCGAAAAAGAAGAAGCACTCCATCACTGTCTTGCCAGAGACACACTTATACTACACTTCAAAAACTGCAACTTCAGCACCCCTCCTTCAGAGAGCAAGCACTGTACTTCCACCTCCAGGACTCAAATCCAACTAACCGGTTTCCCTGAGTCCCTTCATAAATTTTACATTGCTCACACTCCAACAGCACGTCAAGTCATAAACACCACTTGTAACTCAAACCCCAAAATACAAGAGGGCCCCATTTGTACGGCAGTTAGGCTCCTGACCCAAGCTGATAAGCAAAAATTGCTGGAGAGTGGAAAAAGAGCAGTTTTTTCAATACTGAATGCATCTAAAATGCCCGAAAACATGTTTACAAAAAAAAATATATATATAAAAAAGAAATAAATATACAGTACATAAAATATGGGGCTGAATGCCTATCCTTAACACAACTGTCATGCAAAAATGGCAGAAAAAACGTAAAAAGTACTGACCATAATGATCAATGGCTCAATTAGAAACGGGTGAAATCATGGTACACTGAAAAGAGGGTGCTGAAAAAACGGGCCCTCCTGTACATGGCTTTAAAGTAATTCAATCCAAGACCCAAATAGTGCAACTTTTATTGTACCTTACTGTACCATCTCATGCACCGGTGCACAAATTCTAACTCCTTCATCGTGTATTTGAACACTTTCTTGCTTGACTTTCAGAGAACCTGCCTATTTTCTGCACACTTTAGAGACTGCAATGACTTGGTAATACAAAAGATGGTGTAATTAAATAAAAAATACAGTTATGAAGGTTAAATAATCCAGAGCTGGTGCAGGGGCCACACACGTGGTAGCTTGAAACTGAAGTGGAAACGATAAACTTTAGTACAAATGCTGCTATTGGCTGAGATGCTACCCTAGAGACAATCATTCCCATAAATGAATGGCTGTTGAACCACCCCCACACACTCCCACTGACACTCCTATTGGCTCATGCTTCTCAAGAGGCAAGCTAAGTACTGCATAGCTGGTTGGTTGAGGCCCACCCACCCATGCATGCCGACCATCATACACATACTATTTTATCTCAAACTTTTCATAATTCAAAACAAAATTTCTTTACGAGGGTAAAGTGTACCTCAAAATTATTGTAATAAAGCCCATCGTAAATCAAGGACCACTGTACAGTTGTTTTTATCTTACCCTATATATACATATCTTACTATTATATAATTACAATTATCATATAATAGCATATAATCACTTTTCATTCAGATAAGGAATAATACATACAAAACACATAATTACAGAACATTATGTTAACATTCATGGTTCATAACACTTCAACCTAAAACCAACAGGTATCATAAATATTATCAGAACAAAAGTAGAAGGTTTTAAGAGGAAACCGAACAACTACCTTGTCAGAATGACAAGATTAGTCAGGCTATGATGACTATATAAGCCTGTACGTAGGCTTACATAGGCTAATAGTAGCAACAGCTTGCTCAATAAAACAATCACAAAGAAGCTTGGACTCAGGCTGTGCTGTGATAGTAATAGAACCTTCAAAACCACTTGCAGGTGAAAGATAAGTCTTTATATTCACAATCTTAAAAAACTTGTAGAACATGAAAAGAATACTAAGCAAAAAATCTATTTAATATCCATTTACATAAACAGTGTGGTAAAAATAATGATTTATTTCTAGCTTCAGCTGAGCAATTCATTGATATCTGAAGAACTTAAAGGTTTAACCCCAGTAGGTATAACTGACGAAAAAGATGAAGTATTCATGGGCTGCATGGGAGATATCATGGAACTAAAAGTATTCAAAGATGATGCAACATTTGCATTACCTATTGGATTCATTATCTGGTTCATGCTAACTGGTTTTGACTGTGAGGAAAGCAAATTATCAAATGCAGATAAATTAGGCATTTGCATTCTTACACTCTGAGATGTAGCCTGACTTGTCCAAGAATTCAATCCACTTTCAGGCAATGTCGTAACACCCGCTAATCTTCCCCCATAGTTCATGCTGCAGTTATTTATGCTGTTCATAATACCTGAACCTGAAGATGAGGGCATTCTTTGTGGAAAAGTTTTTGAAGCTAGTGATGGTTGAGAGGACTGATTAATCAAACTCAAATTGGAATCAATTAATGATGATGTGAAGCTGTCAGCTACTTGTGATGAGGGAGTTGAGATTTGACATAGAGGCACTTGATTTTCATTTAATTTCTTAATACTACTGTAAGGAGCTGGAGGCGATGGAAGAGAGAAAGGCTGCTGTTGATCTCTATCGTATATTCCTTGCTCCTTAACCATCCTGACAAATAAATACTCATAAGTAAAATTTCACAGCAATAAAAATCAAATTATGTAATCTACTACAAAGTTTATTTGTTAATACATGAGTAATATAATTTACTTAGCTACATTTAACTACATACATAAGAGAAAATAAAATTTATATAAAGCAATTTAGCTATATAATAACAGTAGCTACAAACCTTTCTAGTGATGATTAAAAAAAAAAAAACTTGCCTTTGCTTGTCCTCCAAGGTAAGCACATCAGGCTTAGGATAAGTACTCTGCACTGAATTCTGTGATTTTGGGCTGCTCATTGACTCTCTTTTCATGTACTGGTTCAGTCCCAGTCCAGAAAACATTCCTGTGTTCACATCAACTGCTGAGACCACTGATCCACTGCTACTACTACTGTTTACTGATATACTTGTTGGCATTGCCATCTGAAGTGTGCTGTATAGGAATTCAGATAAATTTAAAAACAGTTTAGATGAAATCCTAATTAAAGATACATGCACATTTTGTGCATTCTTCTCAAAATGAATACAGTAACTTATAATGTTAAGAGTTTCGTGAACTATGTATAGAAAAAAAATAGTAATAATATAACACTGTATGATATTATTTGAAGAGACAGTGTTCACTCATTTTACAACAAGAAATTTTGAGAATTTTCTTTTAATCTCAGCAGCCATCTTTTGCCAAGACAGAGTGACCTGAAGAAGAAAACACATTCATTATTATTCATTCAATCACCATCTTTTCAGAAGTGCTGACATCACAATCAGATTACCATCTGACTGCAACTTTCCCACCACTCCTTCAGACTGAAGTACAGGCACTGCCCTCCCCACCTCTAGGATTTAAAGTCAAGCTAACCAGCTTCTCTGAATACCTTCATAAAAGTTGCCTTATTCACACTCCAACAGCATACCCAATAAAATCTATTTATCTCCATTCACTCCTATCTAACACACTCACAGAAGCATGCTGGATGCTCAAACCCCTAACAATCAATGCTTCTTTTACCCCCAGGACTTCAACCAGTTCTCGGGACCACCCCTACCCCCTCCAACCTTCTACCCCAAATCTGGCGGCAGTGTTGCTTACATAGATATATGCATAAATAAAAGTACAGTGGTCCCTCGGTTTTCGGTCATCTCCGAACTCGAACATTTATGTAAGTGTATTTTCGTAAGTGCTTTTGCAAGTGTATTTTTGGGAGTCTGAAATAGACTAACCTACGTGACATTATTTCTTAAGGAAGTAAATTCGTTCGGTTATGGCACTTGAGCAGCATTCTGGAAAGAATTTTCATCGAAAACCGAGGGTCCACTGTACCCTCAAATTTGCGAGAGTGGCAAATTTTGACCTAGACATGAGAATGGGTCTGTGAGGTGCCTGTGAACAGTGTAACAAAAATTCCTGCCCCATGCAGTGCATAATGGGAGCAGCTAACTTCTGACCAGAGTTTGGGTTCAAATAGTGATTCTGGGATGCTTTCCTAGGTGTTTTTATGATTTTACTGGCTGTTTCTTGGTGTAAATAAATAGACCAAAATATATATTAATGAAATGGAGAAGGTTTTGGTTAATTCTCAACTGGAAGTAGCCTGAAATGGACCACAATACGGGTGGGGTTAGATCCCATGGCGAGTCGTAAAACTCCAGGCCAGTGTGTAAGCCACTGGGACAGCTGGCTATAATAAGAATTATCCAGTTAGGTATATTTATACACCACAGGGAGGTCAGTATGAGTGATGAACTCTAGCAAGAGTTCATCATGGCCACACTGGCGGGAGATTTATCTGTAAAAATTTGCATTTGTGGTCACTCTGGGGCCCATGCTAACTTCCCTATGGTGCATAAATATACCTAGCTGGATGAATCTTATTGTAGCCAACTGGCCCAGTGGCTTATGCACTGGCCTGGAGCTTTGCAACTCACTTGCCATGAGTTCTAACCCCACCTGTACCATGGTTTGTTTGCAATCATGTTATTATGATTCTGTGAGTAATGATAGCCTGAAATAAGCCTCAAAGAGGCAGAAACTGTCTATTTTGGGAGATTTCCTGAGGAAGAGCAGGGCCCCTCCACACGGGTCTGTTTTATGGGGTTTTACTAAGTCTGTGTGTGATGATGGATTCAAAATAGAGGGCAGATGTTATATAGGAGAAGCTTGGAGATATGACTGAAGAACAGAAACAAGATATCTGTAATCTAACATTAACTATTCCATAAATTTTTAAAGTTTGATTAATTTTAATTATGCCAAATATGTATTTCATGAGGGTTTCTATGTATGACAAAACCATATTATTTAATCTCTTACACAATGAATAATCTTAAAAAATAAACTTGTATGTCTGTTTAAATCTATCTTCCAATTCTTGCCTCAGAAATTTCATCTAGATCGTCACAATTAGTTGTCTTGGACAATCAAAAGTCTTAGACTGCCTGCAGTCCAACTTAAGCTGACTTTTCATGCTATTTGCATGAGAGTTAGCAGATCTCTCAACTTGGCTGAAACATGTGCCAGCTCTACTGCCATCAAAATCTTTTTTAACACTCCCATCATTCCAAGATCTTGTTTAATATTATATGGACATGTATATTTTTAATCACAACTACCCAGGGAGGTACAGTCATACCCCGCTTTACATCATTTTGGCTTACATCAAATTCACCTTTACACCACTTTTCTAGAGTAAATTTTAGTTCAGCGAACATCATTACGTCCGATATTATGTCATAATAAAAGGATAAGAAATAAAATCATTTTTCCTTAAAAATATATTTAACCCTTTTGGGGTTTTGGTCGTACTAGTACGGCTTACGTGCTGGGGTTTTCCACGTACTAGTACGCATAAATTCTATCCGCTTCAAATCGAGGGGGAGAGAGTTGGTAAGCCTGCATGTGATAGAATGAGTCTATGTGGTAAGTGTGCGCAGTAGGAAAAAAATCTATGCACCCGCATTGCATTGTGGGAGTGGTAATTCAGTACGCCTTTGTCACCAATCCATGCGGTAAGGAATACCTCACTCCGGCAGTGTGAGTGGTAGGGAAGGCAGTGGGGAGAGTGGGGAAGGTAGTGGGGGAGTGGGGAAGACAGTGGGGTGGGTGGGGAAGACAGTGGGGGAGTGGGGAAAGCAGTGGGGGAGTGGGGAAGGCAGTGGGGGAGTGGGGAAGGCAGTGGGAGGAGTGGGGGAGTGGGGAAGGCAATGGGGGAGTGGGGAAGACAGTGGGGTGGGTGGGGAAGGCAGTGGGGGGAGTGGGGAAGACTCAGTACAACCATCGACTTAAGTTCCAGAACCTCTACCATTCACCTCAGCCCAGTAGGGCCACAGCTTAACTCTCCACTCTCTTCACAATCATTAACAAACACCAGCACCCACAATTTAAGGTAAGAAATACTATTATTTCTGTTTCATTTGTAGTCTTAAGCAGTAAAAAAAAAGCATAATACATCACGATAATGAACTACAATTACATATTCACTTTTATTTTTGTAAGATCTGTTGGTCTAAAAAAAAGGTGTTTGGCTTTTGGGGGCTCTCAGGAACGTAACACTATTTTTCCCATAAGTTCTTCAATTCATCTAACACGATTTTACCTAACATGGCGTTTTTCAGGAACGTAACTATCTTTTTAAATGACGGTCTACTGTACATTCACAAAATATTTACATTGAAAAATTGTAAACAAATATCTGTCATTACATAGTTCTGCCGTCTTGTTGCGTGGCAGCATTGCTGCTGGTTCTCATTCAAAACAAGGGCCGTGCCGTATCCATTTTTGCTTATGCTGCAACTGTGTGCTTGTTTTGCCTTTCGCTGTTATTTTTGTGATTATTCCTTTACTGTGTCTGTGTTAGCCATGGGTCCTAAGAAGGATAGTGCTAGTGATTCCAAGTGTAATATGGTTACAATGGAAGACAAGCTAAATATGATTAAAAGGTATGAAAAAGGTGAAAAAGTGTAGGGGATAGTGCATCCCTTAGGGTTCCCTTAGGTGTTTTTCATCATACTTTAATCATTATTCTTTAAAAATATGACTAAAATGTGTTTTTAGTGTTCTTTAAGGTTTAGCAATAGTTTGATTCTTTTGCGAGTTATTTAACCCTTAACCCGTCCACACATAGATATACGTTCACGTGCGTACTTCAAATTTAGTGCGATATGCCTGAGTCGCCTAGACATGAGAGAATGGGTCTGCAGCCTCAGTGTGTGCAGTATTAAAAAAATCTGGGACCACTTAGTACTTTGTGGGAGCACCAGTTCAATTGAGTGCCCGCTAGAGCAAATAATGTGGCAAAAACCAGGGATTCAATGATGTCATGTCGCATAAGGGACGTAAGGTTCAATTTCCGCGCGGAGAACGAAAAATAAATCGAAAAATATTGAAAATGAATTTTGTTGACAGAAAAATAGTTTAAGAATCTGGCAACATTTTGGTGAAAATCCCAATGTAATACGACGTTTCTAAAGCAAATTATAGCTATTTGAAACATATTATGTTATGACGCCGCGCAACATAAAAAAAATCGTAACCGCACAAGATGAATTATTTTTTTTGTTTTTGTTTTGTTTTTTTTGGTTATTTTTCTTTCTAATACACTAAATTTACCACTCAACATCATTGAAAGTGTGGGCGGGGCTTATTGCAGAGGTGGGCGGAGCCAAGTGGCTCTCAGCTAAGGATGATAATTGCTTGATCATAAGTTTGACACTCCCAATAAATATCTTTATACTGAGGTTATTATTACTAATACACTTTATCCACTTATACCATTTATTCAATAAATATATCAGACATAAGATATATAAAATAAAAGCATAATAAAGACTGCCAAAATAATAATAATTACATAATATGAGAGGCAATCATTGGAGACCTTGTGTCTAGCGATGTTTCTCCTTATAACTACAGTTTCTCTATTGCCTTTCTGGTATACTCAAAGAAACGGTGTTTTAACACGGAAACAATAAGAAATCACTTAAAAATGTAAGTAATGCATAGAAAAAGACCAAAATAGCGCGATTTTCATCAATCTTTTGACGTAAATGAGGCGTGAGCACGCCTCCGCGATTATCTCGAATGTAAGATTTTGGCCTATTGTTTGATACCCCTCCATTATTAATGATTAAATTGAAATGAATTTCACAGGGAACATAAAGCAAAGTGTGTTTGTATTTACAGTGGAAAAAAAATTGGAATATCTCAAATATTTTTTATTTTGTGGGGGGGGTAAAAAGGCAGATATTTTGGTGAGTGTTAAAAGCGTTACAAATTTATTTTTTTTCGGCATGAAGATAAACTATCTTACATTAATTAAATCCATAGGTACTTCGTGTTAGACGTATTCTACGAGTGGGAAGTGTCCCTAGTGCCGCAAGTGCCACCAGACCGGAATACGATGCTGCCATTTGTCATAATCAGTATTTTTTCTCTCTCTCTGTTGTTTATTGGCCGATCTTTTTGAAACTTTCTCACGTCTTTCTAAGTACATGCTTCTAAACGTATACCAAAAAGCAAAAAAATCGGACGAAAATAACGAAGTGCCATGAGATGTGATCATACGTCCCCTTATAAGAGAAAAGTAAAAATAGGTTAGATAAATACATGAGTGGCTGTGGGTGGGTGTGAGTTGGACCTGACTAGCTTGTGCTACTAGGTCTGATGCCATGCTCCTTCCTTCAGAGGATGTGACCTGACTAGATGGACTAGCCTTGCATGGGCCAGTAGGCCTGCTGCAGTGTTCCTCCTTTCTTATGTTCTTATGTATTCGGCAGGCTGGCTGGCTTTGGCTGTCTCTCTATCTGTCTATATCTTTGTCTGTCTATATCTTTGTCTGTCTATATCTTTGTCTGTCTATATCTTTGTCTGTCTATATCTTTGTCTGTCTATATCTTTGTCTGTCTATATATCTCTCTATATCTATATGTCCTATATCTCTGTCTCTCTCTCACATGTACACATAAGTACAGTTATTATACATAGTGTAAATTACCTAGGATAACCCAAAAATTCCAGGCAAAGTGCTATACAATGCTTGTAGATATAAGACATAAAATAATAAACATGACTGGCAAGTAATACGCATCATCACTTCTGCATCGTGTATAATACCTGTTGGCTTACGAGCCGCACTCAGAGACTGAGACAAGCAGACGGAAAGACACACACACACAGAAAGACAGATAAGTAGAGTTAGACAGAAATAAGCAGAGCTTGCTTGACAAACAGACAGACAGACAGATACAGACAGACAGAAAGATAGACAGAGACAGATAGACATTGAAAAAGGGAGGGTTCCCTCCAGCACTGCTGACATTTATCAAATGCCACTGGGCTGTCAAGAGTTATCTGACACTTGTCAACACACCATTCTTCAAGGAGTTTCATATACTCCAGGCACACAGGCAGACAGAAAGACAGATAAGCAGAGCTAGACAGACACAGACAGACAGAGAGACAGACAGATACAGACAGACAGATACAGACAGATAGACAGATAGATAGATAGACAGACAGACAGAGAGACACAGATAGATAGATACAGAGTGAAAGAGCGAGGGTTCCCTGCACACATTCATTCATCAATGTCACTGCCTTATCAGTAGTTATCTGGCAATTGTCATAACACCATTCTTCAAGGAGTTTCATATATACTCCTGGATGTTTAAAACATTGCTGGGACCTATAAATACTTCGTATATATTTATAGACAATAGTAAATGACCAAGGTAGGCAAAAATGTTCACGTGTTGGTGTGATTGTGACTATTTGAGTACTATTTCAGTACATAATATTAGTGTTAGAACAAAGATTGGCTATGAAATCACAGGAACTATTGTAAATTGTAATTATCAGAACATAAAAATTATATAAATTAAAATGAAAACTAGAAAAAAAGTATATCAGCAATACTTCTGCAAGTGGCAGGACTTGATGTTGCCGTCAAGTGAGCATCCAGCACCAAATTGGCGGCCTTATATCTCGGCAAGAACTGGCTCTAAAAATTTTTTTTTAGCCTATCCTGTTTATAAAAATGCGCTCTTTATTTTTAAAAAATAAATGATTTTTTTT
>WNWK01037065.1:0-18729 GCA_009830355.1 Cherax destructor
TTCTATAATATATATATATATCTACACTATATAATGACTGGACACTTTTCATCAACTTCCTTTAGCACTTAAGCTCTCTCTTTTACTCACCTAGTTGTGGTTGCAGGGTGAGTCATGCCCCGGGCCCCCGATGGTGAAAGTGTATGTGGGTGGGGGGGGGCATTACTCACCACCCCCTGCTGTCAACACAAGGGGACCCATGTCTTCCCCACAACCTCCTTCCTAGCTTCCTTCATTCCTTCCTTCCTTTCTTACTTTTTTCCTTTCCCTCTCATCTCTTCCTTCCTGCCTTCCTTTCTTCCTTCATTCCTTTTTTTCTTCCTTTCTTACTTTTTTTGTTCCTTCTGATCTCTCCTTCCTTCCTTACTTTCTTCCTTCCTTCCTTACTTCCTTCCTTCCTTCCTTCTGGTATCCTGGGCATTGCTTTCGGTCACAAACTCCTAAAAACCATGAAATTCATCTTCAAGACACTTCCATCTTTTTAGAGCTATAGGGGGGAAGAGAAGGTCCCAGATTCCCCGGGAGTCAGGTATTTCTTACCGCTGGGCATGCTGAACATGGACTACTAAAATGGCATTCCCACAATGCACCACTGGCTCCCCAATTTTTTTTTATACTGCGCCCCTGACCACACAGACCCATTTTCACATGTGGGCCTACCAGTTTTCCCCCCTTGTTTTGGGGGGTTGTAGAAGGGTATAGATCGTCCAAAACAGTGGCTCGTAAGACGATATATACGCCGAAACAGTCAAAGGGTTAACAAAATGGCTTTTCCCACATAGGAGTGTGCCCAAAAAAATGAAAAACACTTTCACCATCACTGTCTTACCAGGGGGGGTGATACATAGTTCAGAACTGCAAATATCCCCACCCCTCTTCAGAGTGCAGACACTGTACTTCCACCTCTGCTGTTTCTCATCCTCATAGCAGACATAGATAAAAACACCCAGCACACTTTTATATCATCATTTGCAGATGACACTAAAATAAGCATGAAAGTCACTCGGTGAAGACACTAAAAAATTACAGGAGGACAAAAAGGGGTTTTCCCAGTGGGCAGTGGAGAACAACATGACGTTCAATGGTGATAAGTTTCAGCTGCTTGGTAGGGAAAAAAAGAACTCAAAAGGAACACTATACAGTGGACCCCGAGTTTGAAAAAACTTCCCCCCTGAAGTCTGCTAAAGTGCCATTCCCCAAGAATTTACCCCGGAAAAATGTCATGGTTAGTCTTTTTCGACCCCCAAAATACTTTTCCACAACCCTTACAATATTACACTTACATAAATGTAATTTCGGGGTTTAAAACTCGGGGTCCACTGTATACAAAACCAAAGGGGGTCCCCATAAAACGAAAGGAACATGTTAAGGACTTGGGAAAAATTTTGTCGGATCTGTCTTTTAAAGACCATAACGACAAAGATCCAACAGCCAGGAAGATGCGGGGTGGGTATTGAGAACTTTCAAAAAAAGGGGGAAATAATGCCGATGGTGACACTCTTCAAGTTGCTAGTGCCCCCTCATTTAGAATGCTGCTCTGTGCTGGGGCCCCCATTCAGGGCAGGAGAAATATCAGAGCGGGAAAAAAATTAGAGATGTTTACGGCTAAATTGAGCCATTGAAACATCTAAATTATTGGGAACGCCTTCGTCTTGAACATGTACTCATTGGAGCGGGGGGAGAGAAAATACATGATAATATATTTTGGAAAGTACTTGAGGGCCGGTCCCAAATCTGCACACTGCCATAACAACATCTGGAGTGAGAGATATGGGAGAAAGTGTAATAAACCCAGTGAGGAGCAGGGGGGGCAGTGGGGACAATACGGGAGCACTGTTAACATCCGGGGTCCCAGACTATTCAACATCTTACCAGAAGATATCCGAAACATCGCTGGAACCAGTGTAGAAGCCTTCAAGAGGAAACTGGACAAGTATCTTCATCGGGTGCCAGATCAACCAGGCTGTGATGGATATGGGGGCAGCGGGCCTCCAGCAGCAACAGCCTGGTTGACCAGGCAAACACCAGGCGAGCCTGGCCCATGGCCAGGGTCAGAGAGTAGATACCCCAAAATTCAAAGGTATATCAAAGGTTCAAAGGTATTCCCAGCTAACCGGGTTCTCTGAATCCCCTTTATAAATGTTACTTTGCTCCCTCCAACAGCACATCAAGTCAAGAAAAACCCCCTTCCACTCGCTCCTATTTAATTGTTGCACACGTTTGCTGAAAGTCCCAAACCCCTTCACCTTTTTCCCTCCAACCTTTCCTAGGGGGGCCCCTACCCCACCTTTTCCCCCACTACAGATTTAAACCCTCCAAGTCATTCTGTTTTGTTTCATCCTCTCTAAATGTCCAAACCACCTCAACAACCCCCCATCAGCCCTGTGAATAATACTTTTAGTAATACCCCACTTCCCAATCTCCGGCTACTGATTTTCTGCATAATATTCCACCATACATTGCCCTCGGACACATCTCCACTGCCTCCAGCCTTCTTTTTTTAACATTCACAACCCATGCTTCACACCCATATAAGAGCATTGATCCATTATACTCTCATCATTTCCTTTTGCTTCCATGGATAAGCTCTTTTTCGCCACAGACTCCCCCCAAAGCACCACTTGCCTTTTTTTTCCCCCATCAATTCTATGGTTCATATATCATCTACCTCCAATCTGATAAAAAAAAAATTAGGTAATGAAAGTTTGGGATATCCTTATTCACCTTGTGTTTTCCCAATGTTCACTTTTAATTTCCTTCTTTAACATACCCTCCCAAATTCATCCACTAACATCTCCAACCTCTCTTCAGAATATCCCAAAAGCACAGCGTCATCAGCAAAAAGCAGCTGTGATAACTCCCACTTTGTGTTAGATTCTTTATTTTCCAATCCCACACTTCTTCCCAACACCTGAGCATTCACTTTTCTTCCAACATCAAGCATCCCTGTCTAAGGCGTACCTTTACTGGAAAAACTTGTAACTGCTTCCAGTAACTTACACCTATTCTATACACTTGCAACATTTGCCACTATCCACCCTATCATGTGCTTTTTGCACTGAAAATATCTTCACCCTTAACCCTTAAACGGTCCAAACATATATACGTTACCTCGCCCAGTGCCCCGAATATTTAAAAAAAAAAAAAAAAAAAAAATAGAAATAAAGAGCACAATTTTCTAGGTGTTATAGGATAAAAATAAAAACTTTAGGGTCAGTACTTACCGAGATATGACGCCGCGAAGTTGGCACTTGGCGATCACCTGACAGCAACATGAAGCACTGCCGCTTGCAGAAAATCTACATACGTACTTACCATTTTCTTCCATTATTTTTTAATATTCTTGGTTTTTATTATATATGATAGCTATTTTACAGTAAATCTTTTGATTTCATTGTCAATTGTTGTTTATACACCAATATTATATACAAAATTATTATCATACTGACACAAACACACATGTACACACTGATAGGTGATTTTGCACACCTGGCTGAATCACATTCTATTATCTACAACTATATACAAGTATTTACATGTCCCACTTATGTTTCTAGAAGTCCACAATTGTATGATACTCCATGAAGCATGGATTCATAAGGTGCCACCCACACTGGTGACATATGAATCGTGTGTCCTTCCGCTGTTGTGGTCGTTTTGTGGTGGCAGCCACAACACACTTCTTCTGGGAATGCTTCTTCTTTGGGGTAGGTGGTAAAGGTACCAGGTAGTGACAGTTAGGGATGATTCGGGCTGGCACTTCCCCCACTTGCTGTGGTTGTGGTTGAGGAACAAGTCGCTGTTGAGGGGCAGGTACAGGTGTGGTACCATTCTTTTTGCTATCTGTTTTACGATATTCAGGAGAATTCCTCAAAATGTTGTCGTTTTCAGTCTTTATTTCATACATATTGAATGCATTGATCACTGCAATGTCTACAAGGTGGAAAAACAGTTTTATATACCACTTGCGACTCCTACGCACAGTCAACAAACCCTATCATCATGTCACACTTGTCAACTAGTCGCATATTGTTCGTATAGTCGACACAACAGCTGGTTTGACAATATGTTCATTGGTGAGCCGCTCATTTTGTCTATACCATCTCGTTTCTGTGGATGGTTGACAGAAATGTCACGTCCTGTTTGTCATGCCACGTCAGTGCCATGATGTCATTGGCATGAAACATTTGCACTGCACCTTCAACACTGCCACTGAAGCTTGGCATATGTTTTCTATTCCTTCTCACTGTTCCACATATATCAGTATTGTTCACACGCAGGAAATCAGCGAGCATAGGGCTTGTATACCAGTTGTCTGTGTACAATGTATGGCCCTTGCCAAGGTATGGTTCCATCATCCTACGAACAACATCACCAGAAATGCCCAACATGCGCCTGGTATCGTTGAGTGTTTTTTCCCGGTGTATACAATGACATCTAACACAAGACCTGTCTCACAGTCACACATAACAAAAGTTTTATACCAAAGCGATGATGTTTGCTCGGAATATATTGCTTGAATGACAGGCGTCCCTTGAATAGAATCAAGGACTCGTCGACAACAATGTTCTTGAAAGGATAAAAGTATGCACTGAATTTCTGCTTCAGGTACATAAACACTTCCGGATTTTGTATATAAGGTCATTTCTGTTGGGCATATTCCTGTCTGAGAAGTGCAACATTCATAGCAACAGAATGAATCTGTTGCAGGAAAGGAGGGCACGGAAGACAGGAGTACCGATGAAGTGGTCTGTCGACCAGTAGTTACGTATATTGTTCTTATAGGTATGTGGCATAGTCATGACAGTGGCAAGGAATAAATACACTTCAGCCACTGTTGTCTTTCCACCTGCGCAGCCGTGGCGTTCTCCAACCTCTGCTGTGTTGTCCATGACATAGCGAACAATTGTTCGTCTGGGTCACTATCAAGTTCATTATAGGCTCGTCAAAGTATAACTGGAAAAAGTCTAACTCTGTAGACTCATTTGTTATGGGACATTCTGGCAGGATGCCACTTCCACTCACATCAAAATCAAAAGGTTGTGGCACGAATACACTTTGTGTCCACTTCCACTCTCGGTCACATGGTGCAGGGTGGACCTGTTGCATGGGGTGTGGGGAGCAGGTGGGGGACAGGAGTGGAGGCAGCACATGGCTGAGGGGGCCGGGCTGTCCTTTGTCTGTCCAGACACCGTGCCACCCACCACTTCTTCCTCCATCCCCGCAAATTCACGTTCATGATCACTATCACTATCAGTGGCCGGGGTTTTGGATCGTGACCTGCCGCGACCCTGGGGACTGCATATGGCACACTGCCTGAACGTAGGCAACGCCGCCTAAAAGTACCTTCGGTGAATAATGAACATCACTATCACTAGACGAATCCTCCAATGGCATAAAAAACAATCTCATCGTCACTTACATCACTTTCACTATCACTAAAACACTGGGAAAATGATAGTTTCCTCTTGCGTAGTTGCCTATGGGAAACACTCGCCACTCCAGAGGTGTTTGGCCCAGGGTCTTGTGGCACGCCGCGCTGTATAACCCCTGTGGTTTAGCGCTTCTTTTGATTATAATAATAATTGTGTGGCCACACTGGCCACCCCAGAAGTGCTTGGCCTAGGGACTGGTGTGGCCACTGGCTACCCCAGAGGTGCTTGGCCAGGGTCTGGTGTGGCCACAGTGGCCACCCCAGAGGTGATGGGCTGAGGGTCACGTCATATTTTCACTAATCTTTGATTATTAGTGGCCACATCGGTGTCAAATCCACTAATCTCACATTGTATATCACTTTCCTCGAATAGTAGAGTGTTAATACGACGGGCGTGAGTGAATCACGAGGATGTGCCATGATGTTGACCCAAGATGGAGCTGAATGTAACTGGTCCTACCATGTGGTACCCAGGCGTCCAGGATTTTTTTAACCCGGCGCACACTGAGTGCTCAGACCCATTCTCTCATGCCTAGGCGACTCAGGCCTATCGTGCCAATTTTGAAGGAATGAAAATAAAACGTAAATATACGTTTGGGGGAACTGCGTACCAACGTAAATATACGTGCGGACCGTTTAAGGGTTAAGTAAATGCTATACATACACTTACTATATGCTTCACTGTAAACACTTGGTCTACACATTCCCTACCCTTCCTAAAGCCTCCTTGTTCATCTAATGCTCCTGCTCTGTCATACCCTTAATTCTTTCAATAACAACTCTACCATACACCTTACCAGGTATACTCAGTAGGCTTATTTCCCTATAATTCTTACACTCTCTTTCGTCCCCTTTGCCTTTATACAAGAAACTATTCTGAGCACACTAAAATCTACCTCATACCTCTTCAACCTCATTACCTATAATCTCACTAGACCATCTTTCTACAAGTAGTTACTTACATCTTACCTTAACTACCTCCTCCTTTAATCTAACTTTCACCTCTTACTCATTGATACCATTCTCCTTGTATCCTATCTTCCTTTTACTCTCACTGTAGCTACAACTAAAAAATGATCTGATATATCTGTTGCCCCTCTATAAACATGCCTAACCTATAGGCCCAGCCGCGACTTCCACTAGTGGGGTTTTCTACTGGTGACTCTGCCTACCACTGCTCCACTTCATCTGTCAGTGGCTGTACTATTATCAAGATTGATGGACTGAACACATTGATTCCAGGTTGAGGGACTGATTACCTCACACTTGCACCATTTCTCTGCACTGGACTGAAGAACCCATTTGTTGCTAAAACATTTCCAGAATAAAGATACATTGGTACCTCGAGTTACGATGGTCCCCAAAATCGCCCTTTTATGTAAGTTTATTTTTTTAAATGCTTTTGTAAGTATATTTTTGGGGGTGTAAAAGAACTAGTCTATTTTACATTATTCCTTATGGGGATAAATTCGTTTGGTAATGGCACTTGAACAGCATTCTCGTACGAAAAAATATCGTAACTCGAGGTACCACTGTACTAAAGTGTTGCAAAAGTGTCTTATTTATCATACCTAAGGAGTAAAAAAACTACCTCTAAATATTTACAAAAAACATGAAAAATGTATTAAAATTTTACACTAAATTCAGCATGAGTGACAAGAATAAGTTTTTACTAAGTCAACGGCATCACAAAACTGCCATCTTAAGTTGTTGCCGCCTACTGTAATATGCTCCACTTCATTCTGTACAGACATTATTCATGCTGAATTGTAACACAAAACTTAAATTACAAGTCATAATTTTTATATAAATACTTGTACTAGTATTAAGTACTTGGTAAGTGCTAAGTTCGGTATGTCTGCGATGTTACACACAACAAAAGGTTTTCCTTGGAATGTACAAAAAGATGTTATCCCAGAGTTGACTCACTGCACTAATTCTAGGTAATAAAGCTGATGTTGATTTTAACGTGTACCTCAAAGTTGTATATGACATGTGTACTCCAAGATCTTTTACCTTTAAGGGGTAGCCCTTGATGTGTCAATGAAGCTCTTGATCTGAGGAATTAGGATATCTTTTCTCTGTCCTTGATAGAGGCTAAATCCTTCCCTCTCCTTCTTTCTTTTTCCTTTTGTCTCTCTGATGGAAGTACCAGTAATCACTAGTGGCTCTGGTCTAAACAAAGCTTCTTGGCTAGTCTACGATGGGATAACTTGAAAAATAAATAAAGCAATAAAGATATTACAAATACTGTCAAGAAGAATTACAAATAACATTTCCTAAATGTTGCAGGGGTCAAGTCTTAGCTCCTGGGCCCACTTTTCAACTTGCAAAAAGAACAAAAAGGCACACCGGAACAATATACAAATAACCCGCAAATAGGAAAGAGGAGCTTCACGACGATGTTTCGGTCTGACTTGGACCATTTACAAAGTCACAGACACACTGTGACTTTGTAAATGGTCCAAGTCGGACCGAAACGTCATCGCAAGGTCCCCTCTCCTATGTGCGTTTTGTGTATTCTCAACTTGCACTTACCAGATTCACTCTTCTAGCCTTTTAAGCCCTGTGTTGCATGCAAAGAGTATGTAACCTTTATTCGGAGCATGTTAAACACACCCACATAGGCTCCCCTCCAACCAGCGAACCATCGTTAAGGGTTTGGTGATGAGGGCCCCATCATCAAATCAACGACTCGGTTCAGCCAATTAAATGCGAGTTTAACAATGACAAAGGTGACGTGGTTACCACTCGCAGTTTGTCATTGGAATTCCTGCATAGAGCTGGTTGTGGAAAGTTGTCTGTCTTTTGGCTGCTGCTTAGCCTAGACAACTGTGGCGTGCACTAAACACTACTCCTTTGTATATAGTGTACATATGTGTAAATAGCACTTTGTTATACTTGGTGAAGGAAAAGACAAAAGTCTTATATAATCACAATTACTTGGTGAAGGAAAAGATAAAAGTTTGGAATTAATCTAGCTGATTTTTGAAAGAAATACAATTTCAATACATCTTCTACTGTGTTTCTTTGCTCCAAGCTCCCTTTACACTCAGGTTAACAGGCCATTGAACCTGAGGTTGTAATATGGGTAGCCTGTCCTGGAGCTGAATTTGGAGACTTAGAGCAGGAGTTGAGCCTAGAGTTGAAGTTCGCGCAGGAGCTAGTCTTGTATCTAGATAGCTTGCTATCTGGCATTGCTTACGCTTTGCCAACGCTTCACGAATTTTGTCTCATTTTTGCATTCGCTTCGCTATGGTCAGCCTGCTATTGTGAGTATTCTGCAATTTGGTTTGTTATTGTGTATCAGCCTTGCTATGTGTGTGTGCATATTGGCTTTGCTATTGCGTGTCAGTTCTGCTATCGTATGAGTATACTGCAATTCGTACCGTGCATAGCGTGTTAAAGTTGGGGGTTAATGCCACCTATTCGAGTCAGACGGTTAGTGTCTGAGTTAACTCTGCTAAAGTTGCCCAAACTCTCTCTACAGCGTTGTTGGCGTATCGCTCGTTCTATTGGTGTTGAATACCAGCGTACCCTTACTGCTGCTCAGCTGCGTGATATTATAAGGAGTAAAATACAAACTGAAACTATGGCATATCAGTCTAGTGTTTCTCCTCTACAGGAGCTGTTAATCGTAGGTCACCATTGAGGTTTCTACAAAATGGGAGAGACAGAACTCCTGAGCAAAACCAGCAAGTCACAGGTGTGGGGTTATCGACAGGTGAGTCTGGTTCACTGGCGCTTTGCTGGGGCTTGGCAAGGGGGTCCACCGGACCTAATCGGAAACTCAAGTTTCTATCTATTTACAAAGGAACTTTTGTTCCTTTTCTTTCATCGCCCAGCCTTGGGCAACAAATCTTCCTCGTACCATCGAGAAGTCGGGCTCGATACGGCTTATGCTGTCAGTGGCCCTATAAAACCCCAACGAAGAAGAAGAAGAAGTTCACTGGCGCTTGAACTAGCCAGACTCACTCTAGAACAAACTAAAGAACAGCGTGCATTTGCTAAGGAGGAGTTTGATAGAGAGAAGGAGAGGAGACAATTCCATCAGACTGTAGATGACTTCAATTTGCAAAGGGCAGTACAGTTTGTTCCTCGTTTTGTTGAAGCAGAGCCTGAACAGTTTTTCGAAGCATTTGAAAACCAGGCTCGAGCTTTAGGGTGGCCTGAGGTTCATTGGGCGTCACTAGTGCATACTGCGTTGTTTGGTAAGGCACAAGAATTTACTTCTAGCCTGGGAAATGCTGATTTTGGTAACTATCGTATTGTGAAAACCACTGTTCTTGGGGCTTATCAATGTATTCCTGCCAAGTATAGGAAAGAATTCAAACTCGGCAGAAGGCAGTTGGTCAGTCTGCTGTTGACTTTGTCAGACAGCAGACCAGGCTTTACAAAGTGGTACAAGGCAAGTGGTGTCGTTTGATTTTGAAAATTTGAAGCAGCTCATTTTGGTGGACAACCTGCTGGAGTCTGTTAGTCCAGAGGTTCGAGTGTTTCTACAAGATCATTCCTTGCCTACGGCATTGGAAGCAGCCAGGTTGGCTGATACTTTTGAAACTAACCGCTCCTTGTCCGAGCGGTCTTATCTCTTTCCTCAACAGCCTGGTATGAGCAGAGATCGTCAAAGAAAAGTTCCTGAGTGGAGAAATAAAGGTCAAGATGAAGGTGAATCTCGTCAGCAGTCAACTAAAACACCTGGTGAGCAGCGTAACTTCACTCCTAGTCAACCTGGTGAGCAACATCAAACTACTCAACGGGATTTGAAGCGGCAGTATCCAGAGTGGCATAAGCCACAAAATCAACGAGGTGCCAAAGTTAAAGCTGAGATGGTATGTTATAACTGTGGCAAGCCTGGCCACATCAGACCCAATTGTCCAAGTAAACCCCAACCATTTGGGAAAATCTCTAATATCCCTAATAATATGTCCCAGGAAGAAGTAGAGAAGGGGATGGCCCCTTACTATAGCTCTTGTTACATATCCCTTCAGAAAAAATTCAGAGAAAAAGGAAGTTAAAACCTTTAGGGATACTGGAGCATATTGCTCACTTATAAGAGAGGGAGTACTACCCCTTTCTGATCAAACCTCTTTGCAATCCTCAGTTCTGTTAGAAGCTTTTGGAGGAGCAGTATTTTCTGTCCCTTTACATCAAATCTATGTGCAGAGTAAATACTACACTGGGTTTTTGACTGTTGGTGTCTCGGAGGGATTTCTTATGAAGGATGCAATGCTATTACTGGGTAATAACATTGAGTCTACTAAATGTATAGAACCCATAATGGTTAATTCTTCCCGATGTTGGCCATAACTCGGGCACAATCCAAAGTGATGTCTGATAAGAATGTTAACTCGTCCTTGGACGACTCTGATCTCGGACTAACCAATTTGTTTTGCGAGGAAAACTGGCCAGAGCCTCGTAAATTTAGTGAACAGCCCCAGATCAAGCCTTCCTATTCCAGGGTTGCAGGATTGCCAGATGTCTCTGTTTCCATGCCTGAGGGACTGTCCTTTCGGGAGGAACAACGGAAAGACTCCTCACTAAACTCTGCTTTTGAGGCAGCTATGGGTAAATCCACTTGGTCACCCGGTCAAATATCTCTTAAAAATAATTACTTAGTCTGCACTGAAACTGGTAAGGAGGTGGAGGGAAAACAACAAACAGATAAGTTAGTGGTTCCCAGAAAGTTTAGGTCTCAGATACTAAATATAGCCCATAATTCTTCTTTAGGAGGCCATTTGGGAATTACCAAAACTCAATACCGTATAACAAAAGAATTCTTTTGGCCAAAGTTAAGGCAAGATGTAAAGAATCATATTCGCTGTTGTCCAGAATGTCAGCAGGTAGGGAAACCTGGACACCCCATTAAACCTACACCTCTCCATCCCATTCCTGTTAATGGAGACCCTTTTTCAGAATTAATAATAGATTGTGTAGGTCCACTACCTAAAGCTAAGTCTGGAAATCAATACTTATTCACAATCATGTATAGAGTAACTAGATATCCAGAGGCAGTTCCCATGCGCAGTATTAACACTAAAGCAATCCTTAAAGCTTTAACTAAGTTTATCTCTTGCTTTGGAATTCCTAAAACTATTCAAAGTGATCAAGGTACTAACTTCACTGCCAAAGCATTTAGGGAAGCATTAACTAGGCTAGGAATAGTTCATAACCTATCCACTGCCTATCATCCTCAATCCCAAGGCGCCTTGGAAAGATTCCATCAGACGTTAAAAACAATGATGAGAACATTCTGCTTGCATTTTCCTACAGACTGGGATGAATCACTTCCTCTGTTGCTATTCGCAATGAGAGAAACTGTGCAAGAGTCTACAGGGTACAGTCCTTTTGAGCTGATATTTGGGCACAATGTACGAGGTCCTCTACGTGTGCTCAAAGAAGGATGGATGGGAGAAGACGCCTCCACAACCAGCTACAACCCTTCTTCAAGGTTGCAGGTAGCACGTCAGTTGGCTAAGGCTAACTTGAAGGCAGCTCAGAATATGATGAAACAGAGGTATGACAGAAACTCAAAATTTCGCTCCTTCCATCCAGGAGATAAGGTGTTGGTACAGGAGCCTATACCTGGCCACACCTTGAAAGCTAGATTTACGGGACCAATGCAAATCGTAAGTAAATTTTCTGATGTAAATTATGTGGCATCTCCCCTTGACAAGACCTCAAAAAGCAAAACTTACCACATTAATCAAATTAAAGCTTTTAATACACCAGATAAAGTTCCAGTAATGACTCTGTCCTCTGCCTCTGATGACCCTGACTCTTTGCACTCTGAGATTAATGTAAAGCTTCCAAATTCGGTCCTCCTCAAGGACCCTAAACCTTTAATGTTGGGTTTGACCAAGTCTCAAGTAACTAATTTAACTGCGCTCCTACAGTCTTATCCTGATATTTTTTCGGATGTGCCGAAAAAATGTACATTAGGATATCATGATGTAGATGTTGGAAACTCTAAACCTATTAAACTCTCCCCTTACAGAGCTAATCCTGAAAAACAGAGGCTACTTCAACAGGAGGTAGAATTTCTGTTAGAGCATGGGTTAGTGGAAGAGTCATCTAGTCCGTGGGCTTCACCGTGCATCCTTGTTAACAAAGCTGATGGAGGGTTCCGAATGTGCACAGATTACCGTAAGGTGAATGAGGTCACAATTGCAGATGCCTATCCTCTGCCACGTCTGGATGATGTAATCGACTTTGTGGGTAAGGCTACTTTTGTATCCAAATTGGACCTCCTTAAAGGTTACTATCAAGTACCTTTAACAGATAAGGCGAAGAAAATCTCTGCCTTCGTAATTCCAGGAGGTCATTATCAGTATACAGTGACCCCCTTCGGAATGAAAAACTCTCCTGCATCATTCCAGAGACTTATCCATCAGGCTATTAAAGGACTTGAAGGCACGGCAGCTTACCTAGATGACATAGTTGTTGTGTCGGACACTTGGGACCAACATGTGTTTAGGCTTAAGGCTCTCTTTGAGACCTTCCAGAGTTTTCATTTAACTGTTAATTTATCAAAGTCATCCTTTGGCCAATCTACTATTAATTTTCTGGGCCATGCAGTAGGTAGTGGCAAAGTGGCCCCTAAATTTGCAAAAATTCTGGCCATTAAAAATTATCCAGTTCCCCTGACAGGAAATCCCTTCAACGTTTTCTAGGGATGGTAGGGTTTTATAGAAGATTCTGTAAAAATTTTGCAGATATTGTTGCACCTCTAACCTCACTTACCAGTCACAAAGTTCCCTTTATTTGGACCCCAGAATGTCAAGATGCCTTTACGAAAGCAAAGAGATTACTTTGTACTGCACCCATTCTGTTGTCTCCAGACTTTTCAAAGCCATTTTCCTTACAGATTGATGCTTGTGAGTCTGGGGTGGGGGCAGTGCTTTTGCAATCTGGGGATGATGGGTTGCAGCCTGTGGCATTTTCTCTGCCAAATACCAGCCACACCAGAGGGCCTACTCTACTATAGAGAAGGAGGGCCTGGCTCTACTTCTGGCATTAGAGCATTTTGATGTCTACGTGGGCCAGTCCTCTCAGGTGGTCTCCATCTACAGCGACCACAACCCTCTGGTGTATCTACAGAACATGAAGAACAAAAATACCAGACTCATGCGTTGGAGTATTAGGTTGCAACCCTACAATATAAAAATTATACACATTGCTGGAAAATTTAACACACTAGCTGATGTGTTGTCCAGAAGTCATTGTATTTAGTTAGGATGTGTTAGGGACTTTGGGTAGAACCAGCCCTTTTTTCCCTAGTGGTGGGTTTTTTTAGTGGGGGGTGCCCTGCTACCGACCGCAGGCACCTTGGACCTATGTTAGCCCTACCGTCGGCTGTCTCACTCTTAAGTTTAAAGCTGGACTTATGTCTCGAGAAAAGTTTAGCTTTAACTAATGAGCGGGATGGTTGAGGAAAGGCGGTCCCATTATTATAATGTGCCATGGTGGCACTCTACCCATTGAGGTGGAAGCCTAGTCCTGAGCCCTCTTGGGGTGGGGGTGTTGCATGCAAGAGTATGTAACCTTTATTCGGAGCATGTTAAACACACCCACATAGGCTCCCTCCCAACCAGCGAACCATCGTTAAGGGTTTGGTGAGAGGCCCCATCATCAAATCAACGACTCGGTTCAGCCAATTAAATGCGAGTTTAACAATGACAAAGGTGACGTGGTTACCACTCGCAGTTTGTCATTGGAATTCCTGCATAGAGCTGGTTGTGGAAAGTTGTCTGTCTTTTGGCTGCTGCTTAGCCTAGACAACTGTGGCGTGCACTAAACACTACTCCTTTGTATATAGTGTACATATGTGTAAATAGCACTTTGTTATACTTGGTGAAGGAAAAGACAAAAGTCTTATATAATCACAATTACTTGGTGAAGGAAAAGATAAAAGTTTGGAATTAATCTAGCTGATTTTTGAAAGAAATACAATTTCAATACATCTTCTACTGTGTTTCTTTGCTCCAAGCTCCCTTTACACTCAGGTTAACAGGCCATTGAACCTGAGGTTGTAATACCCTGTCATACCTACTCTTTAAAACTATGGATGGAATCTGCCTCCACCACTTTGGGTCATTCCACTTCCCGACCACCCTGGGACTGAAGAAATATTTCCTGACATACAGTAAAAGTACGATAAAATGGACCCCCATACAGGGGATGTCAGATAAAATGGACATAAAAGTGTGGCTGGAAAAAAGCTCATGTAAATTTAATGGGATGTCTGATTAAAATAGCCATGAAGCAGACCAAGTCTGCAACGCTGAATGACAGTCCGGTCCAGTCATACACTCAATAAAATGGACCAGCTTGGCTTAATCACAAGTTTGTATCGTCCAGGCTTCATCCAGGGCTGGTCCATTTTTAGTGTGATGGTAGAGACAAGCATCATATCAAATTGGAAATTATGTTGCCAGAAACAAAATAATGGTTTACAAGAAGAGCAGATGGGGGCAGGTAGAGCAAACAAGTGGTTGGTTTGTTGGCTGGCCAGTCAAGCAGCTGGCCAATCAGTCAGTCAGCCAGCTAGTCAGAAAGCCAGCCAGTCAGTCAGCCAGCTAATCAGAAAGCCAGCCAGTCAGTCAGCCAGGGAGAGAAAGAGGAGGGGGAGAGCAGGAGAGGGAGGAAGGAGAGAGATATCAAAGAACGCTTACGTTAGTTTTTTATTTGTATGTCTGGTCATATAATCAATACAGCAGGCTAAATCTGTTTTATTGGATGATTGTACATGTCCAGTAGTTGGCTGATTAAGCAGACTACGTCCGATAAAATGTACTAATGGCTGCTTAATTGAAATGGTCAATATAACAGAATTTTCAGTAAAGTGGACACTCCCTCCCCCATTAGTACATATTATTGGACTTTACTGTACCTGTGACTCATCTGTATTTTTAATTTCCAGCTGTGTCCCTGAGTATAGTAAGTTTCTCACCTCTCAAACAGCCTGTCCTTGTCTGCCTTATGAATTCTTCTGAGTATTTTATGTGTCATGTCCTCCCAGGTCCTGTCCTCCAAGGTTATTAAATCCATTTCCTTTAGCCTTTCTTTGTAGCTCATACCCCTTAAGCTCTGGAACTAGTCTCGTTGCACACTTCTGCACTTTCTCCGACTTCTTGATGTGCTTCCTCAGGTGGGGGTTCCATACTGGTGCTGTGTACTCCAAGAATGAGCTTGATATATGTTGTACAAAGTGTCAAGAATGACTGTTGAGATTCCTGAAGGCCACTCTCAGATTTGCCAGGTGAGTACAGTAGACCCTCATTTAGCACGGTAGTTACGGTCCTGAAAACATCGTGTTAGGTAAAATCGTGTTAGATAATTAAAAGAACTTATGGGAAAAATAGGGTTACAGTCCTGAGAGTCCCCAAACAAGTTTTTTTTAGACCAACAGATCTTACAAATATAAAAGAGAATATGTAATTGTAGTTCATTATCGTGATGTATTATGTTGTTTTTACTGCTTAAGACTACAAATGTAACAGAAATAATAGTATTTACCTTAAATTGTGGGTGCTGATGTTTGTGGATGATTGTGAAGAGAGTGGAGAGTTATGCTGTGGCCCTACTGGGCTGAGGTGGATAGTAGAGATTCTGGAACTGAAGTCCATAGTTGTACTGAGTGTCTCTAACTTTAATAAAGTCATTCAGTAAGTCAGTCAAGTCATTCAGTAAGTCAGTCAAGTCATTCATTAAGTCAGTCAAGACATTCAGTAAGTCAGTCAAGACATTCAGTAAGTCAGTCAAGACATTCAGTAAGTCAGTCAAGACATTCAGTAAGTCAGTCAAGTCATTCAGTAAGTCAGTCAAGTCATTCAGTAAGTCAGTCAAGACATTCAGTAAGTCAGTCAAGACATTCAGTAAGTCAGTCAAGACATTCAGTAAGTCAGTCAAGTCATTCAGTAAGTCAGTCAAGTCATTCAGTAAGTCAGTCAAGACATTCAGTAAGTCAGTCAAGACATTCAGTAAGTCAGTCAAGACATTCAGTAAGTCAGTCAAGACATTCAGTAAGTCAAGTCATTCAGTAAGTCTTACACTTGAAATCACCTGATCTTTTTGGAGAAGGGTGAGGGTTTTTGCTGTCTTGAAGCCTGGTGCACTTTTCTCTTGTTTTGACTGATATAAGTTCATGTTGGCATTTTTTTCCCCGAAAACACTTGTCTCTTTAGCATTAAACCTTGTTTGGCTCATAGCCCCCCTTTAGTAGGCCCCCCACTGACTCAATTTTTAAACCCTTTGCAGGGACCGCGGGCTAAAAAATTTTTCCCCTCCGGGAATCGCGTAATAAAAAGGTTTACGTCGTGTTAGATAAAAATGTGCCGCAATTTTTCAATCGCGTAATACCCAAACGCGCAACATAAATTTGTGCTAAATGAGGGTCTACTGTTTTTAAAATTTTGGTTTTTTAGAGGGTGTTTTGGGGAATTAATAGGCCCCGGGGAAAAAAGGATTTTTTGGAACTCTGTAAAAAATACCTTCTTCGGGGTTGAAAAACAGAGTCCCTGAAACCCCCCCTTTCCCCCCCCGGAATTTTTTAATACGGGTCATAACCTTCCCGGGTTTAACCCCCAAAAAATTTGGCCCGTTGGAAAAATTTGGGAATAAAATTTGGGTTACCCCGATCCCAATTTTTTTAACCGTCAAAATTTTTGACCTTTCCGTTTACGTTTTTAATTGAATTTTTAAGGGTTTACGATTTTTTTAAAAATTCCCTTAAGATGGGGAAACCCCCATCTGCGGGGCCCCCAGCTGTGCGGGCACCCCAAGGGGCGTCAGTGTCCAATTGTTTACAAGCAAACGACCCCCCCACCCCCCCGCATTCATCCCAGTATATTGTCATTATTCCACTGTTTTAGTGCTTGCAACTGTTTAAAAAAAAGCTACCATGGGCCCAAAAGGAAAGCTCCTAGTCCCAAGCCTGTGGAAAGGGAAGGCTCAAAAAATACAGTAGAACTGAAGGAGATAATAGAAAAATATGAAAGTGGGTGCGTATCACTGAGCTCCAGGCTGTATGGTAAAGCCTATTCTCCCTCACCTACCATTGGGGCCCAAAAGGAAAAATACTAAAATAAAAGGAAGCTGTTGTTGCAAAAGGTGCATTTGTGACCCAAAAACAGAGTTTGAAGTGCGGGGAAGATGTGGAAAATTTGTTGTTGGTGTGGATCAACGAGAAGCAGTTAGCAGAAGTCTGTTTGCAGGCAATAATATGTAAAAAAGAAAAGGCAGTTGCATGATGATTTTGTTAAGAAAATCCCTTTTCCCGAGTGCTGAAGTAGCGAATTTAAAACCAGCAGAGGCTGGTTTCAAAAATTTAAGGTGGGAAATGGCATACATAGTGTTGTTAGGGCATGGTGAACCCCCAGTTGTGACAAAAATCTTGGAATTTAAAAATATGTGCCTGAATTCCGGGGGGGGCATAGAGGCTGAAAATTCCTCCCCCCAAAAATGTTTAATTGTGATGAAACAGGCCTGTTTTTTGGAAAAAAAATGCCCAACAGGACCTTCCATTACTCCAAAGGGGGAAAAGGCACAGCCAGGACAAAGCCTATGAAAGACAGGCTAACTTTATGCTTTTGCTAATGCCAGTGGGGTTGCCAAAAAAGGGGTTTTTTGAAAATCCCCGGTGTTTGGGATGCGGTATCACCAAGTCTAACTTGGTTGATGTGGAAGTTTAACAAAAAGGGATGGGTTACAAAAGGGCATTTTTGAAAGGGACCGTGTTTTAAAAAAGGGAAGGGAAAAATCTCCAAAGGGAAAAAAATTTGCCACTTAAGTGCCTCCCCGGTAATGGGCAATGCTCCTTGTCATCCTCCAAACTTGGTAAGAAAATTGTGGAGGACTTTAAATTCATCAAAGTGAAGGGTTTTTGCCCCCCAATACCATTCTCCCCCAGCCCCTGGACCACCCGGTCATTTCCCAAATTTAAAAAAATCTAAACCCAAAACAATGTTTCAAAAAATGCTTTGGTAAACCCGAAAATGAATATAACCCCAAGAGACTTTTGGAAAAACCCTTTCCATATCCCGCATTGTGTAAACCTTATAGGTTGGGTTGGGGGGAGTGACTACCAGGGCTTTGAACTTTTTGCCTGGGAGAAAATTGTGGCCAGACTGTGTCCTAGAGAAGGGGTTTTTAAGGTTTTGGGGGTGAGCCTCAGAAACCCGAGCCTGAGCCTGTTGTGGAAAAAAAATTGTGGAACTGGGCAAGTCCATGGGGTTGGAGGTGAGGGGGTGAGGATGTGGAACAGTTGGTGGAGGAGCACAAGGGAAAAGCTAACC